>JAJEJO010042195.1:26390-62590 GCA_020662805.1 Glaucomys volans | reverse complement strand
GACATGATTCTCTATCTAGAAGATCCTAAGAATTCCACCAGAAAACTACTGGAACTCATTAATGAATTTAGCAATGTAGCAGGATATAAAATTAATGCTCATAAATCTAATGCATTTTTATTTGTAAGTGATGCATCCTCTGAGAGAGAAATTAGGAAAACTACCCCATTCACACTAACCTCAAAAAAAATAAAATACTTGGGAATCAATCTAACAAAAGATGTGAAAGACCTCTACACTGAGAACTACAGAACACTAAAGAAAGAAGTTAAAGAGCATCTGAGAAGATGGAAAGATCTCCCATGTTCTTGGATAGGCAGAATTAATATTGTCAAAATGGCCATACTTCCAAAAATGCTATACAAATTCAATGCAATTCCAATTAAAATCCCAATGATGGACCTTATAGAAATAGAGCAAGCAATCATGAAATTCATATGGAGGAATAAGAGACCCAGAATTGCTAAAGCAATCCTTAGCAAGAAGAGCGAAGCAGGGGGTTTCACAATACCAGACCTCCAACTATACTACAGAGCAATAGTGACAAAAACAGCATGGTATTGGTACCAAAATAGGCAGGTAGATCAATGGTACAGAATAGAGGACACAGAGACAAACCCAAATAAGTACAGGTATCTCATACTTGACAAAGGAGGCAAAAACATGCAATGGAGAAAAGACAGCCTCTTCAACAAATGGTGCTGGGAAAACTGGAAATCCATATGCAGCAAAATGAAACTAAACCCATATCTCTCACCCTGTACAAAACTCAACTCAAAGTGGATCAAGGACCTAGAAATCAGACCAGAGACTCTGCACCTAATAGAAGAGAAAATAGGTCCAAATCTTCATCATGTTGGCCTAGGACCAGATTTCCTTAACATGACTCCCAAAGCGCAAGAAATAAAAGCACGAATCAATGATTGGGATAGAGTGAAACTAAAAAGCTTCTTCTCAGCAAAGGAAACAATCAGCAATGTGAAGAGAGAGCCTTCAGAGTGGGAGAAAATCTTTGCCACACACACTTCGGACAGAGCACTAATCTCCAGAATCTACCAAGTACTCAAAAATCTTTACACCACGAACACCAATAACCCAATCAATAAATGGGCCAAGGAAATGAACAGACACTTTACAGAGGAAGATCTACAAGCAATCAACAGATTTATGAAAAAATGTTCAACATCACTCGTTATAAGAGAAATGCAAATCAAAACCACCTTAAGATTTCATCTTACCCCAATTAGAATGTCTTTCATCAAGAACACAGGCAACAACAGGTGTTGGCGAGGATGTGGGGAAAAGGGTACACTCATACATTGCTGGTGGGAGTGCAAGTTGGTGCAGCCACTCTGGAAAGCAGTGTGGAGATTCCTTAGAAAACTTGGAATGGATCCACCATTTGACCCTGCTATCCCACTCCTTGGCTTATACCCAAAGGACTTAAAATCAGATTGCCTCAGTGATGCAGCCACATCAATGTTCATAGCGGCTCAATTCACAATAGCTAGATTATGGAATCAACCTAGATGCCCTTCAGTAAGTAGATGAATGGATAAAGAAACTGTGGTATATATACACAATGGAATATTACTCAGCCATAAAGAAGAATAAAATTATGGTATTTGTAGGTAAATGGATGATGTTGGAAACTCTTATGCTAAGTGAGATCAGCCAATCCCAAAAATCCAAAAGCCGAATGGTCTCTCTGATATATGAATGATGATGCATAATGAGGGGGGGAAAGATGGCAAGTATGGAGGAAAGATAGCTAGCATAGAGGGAAGGGAGGGGTGGGGGTGGGTGGGGGATAAAATTAATAAAAAAAAAAAAAATAATACAAATAGACTTTTTCTGTATCTATTGAGATAATCATATGATTCTTGTCTTTAAGTTTATTGGGATGTATTATGTTTATTGATTTCTGTATGTTGAAACAACCCTGCATGCCTGGGATGAATCCCAAGTGGTCATGGTGCACTATCTTTTAAATGTGTTTTTGCATGTGATTTGCCCAGAATTTTATTGAGAATTTTTCGTCTAAGTTCATCAGGGATATTGATCTGAAGTTTTCTTTCCTTGATGGGCCTTTGTCTGGGTTTGGTATCAGGGTGATTCTAGCCTCATAAAATGAGTTCTACTTCATGGAATAATTTGAGGAGTATTTGTATTCATTCTTCTTTGAAGGTATTATAGACCTTGGCTGAGAATTCACTTGGTCCTGGTCTTTTCATGGTTGGTAGGCTTTTGATAGTGTCTTCTATTTCTTTGCTTGAAATTGATCTGCTTAAATTGTGTATGTCCTCCTGCTTCAGTTAAGGTAGATTGTATGTCTCCAGAAATTTGTTGATGTCTCCGAGATTTTCTATTTTATTATAAATTTCAAAATAGTTTCTTTTATAGTAGTGTAATATATAGTACATAGTATATAGTAGTATAGTTTCAATTATAAGTTCAAAATAGTTTCTAATTATCTTCTGTATTTCAGTAGTGTCTGTCATGATATTTCCTTTTTCATCATGAATTTTAGTAATTTGAGTTTTCTCTCTCTCTTTGTTAGTGTGGCTAAGGGTTTGTTAATTTTGTTTATTTTTTCAAAGTACCAACTTTTTGTTTTTTTACACAGCCTAATTATTTTGAACTTATGGTGATAAACTCAAAGATGAATACTTTACTTGTTTTGAATTTGGGTCTCTAAAATATAAAGCTGAAATAGAAACCTGTTTATAACTCTTGTTATCAACATGTGCTTTCTTTCTCATGAGTCAGTTCTTAGGAATGGAGCTGACTGGATTATGAGGTGTTTAACTTTGCTATAACTGCCAAAATGTTTTCCAAAGTGGTTGAGTCATTTTATATTTTCATCTGAAGTGAAAGAAATGTCAAAATTTTCCCTTTCCTTGTCAATACTTGGTGTGTTTAACATTTTTAATTTAAGTTATACTAACTGGTGTATAGCATTATGATGTTTATTTGCATTTCCCTAATGACTAATGCCATTGAGTATTTCATCAAGTGCTTATTTGTCATCTGAATACCTTCTTTGTTGAAGAATCTCTTCAAAATATTTGCCAATTCTTTTTCATTTTAGATTTTTTTCACAGTTTTGAGAACTCTTTACATTTCCTAGACATAAGTCCTTAATGAAATACATTCCTTACAAAACTTTCCTCCACTATATGGCTTGTCTTATCATTTTAAAAAGACTGCTTTTTAAAAACCAGATGTTTTTAATTATTTTTTTTTCTTTTTGGTACTGAGGATTGAACCCAGAGGTGCTCAACTACTGAATCACACCCACAGCCCTTTTTATTTTTTATTTTCAGACAGGGTCTTACTCACTTGCTTAGGGTCTCACTAGGTTGATGAGGCTAGCTTTGAACTCATGATCCTCCTGCCTCAGTTTCCTGATCCACTGGGATTACAGGCGTGCTCCACCATGTCTGGCAGAAGTGTTTCAAATTTGATGAATTGAAATATAACTATTTGAACTTTTTTGAATTATGTTTTGACACATTCTATAGAAACGTGTCTAGAGCTTCAGATTTTACATTTAGTTTTGTATACAACTTGATAATATTTTCAAATGATGTGAGATCTGAGTTGAGGTTTATTTGTTATTATTTTTAACTCTTATTTTTATTCCGTTTTAAATATAACTATACAATTGTTCCTGCCTGCATCATTTGGTGAAAAGCTTACAGTTTCTCCAATGAATTACTTATGGATATTAATTAAAAGTCAGTTGTGTATATATGTGTGGGTCTATACATAGAGGGTATATTCTGTTCTATTATTTTTTTTATCTTAATGCCAGTACCCTATTCTTTTGTTTATTGTAACTTCACAATGATTACTGAAATTATGTAATATTAGCCTTTCAAATTTGTTGAATTTTTTCAATATTTTTGTGCTTACTTAGGTACTTTGTACTTCCATGTGATCTTTACAGACATTTCACCAATGTCTACATAAAATCTGCTGGAATTGCATCAAATCTGTGACTCAATTTGAGGAGGATCTTATGGATATTGCATCTTTGCACCCAGGAACAAGGCAAATATTCCCATTAATTTTCTTTAATTTCTCTTGGCAGTGTTTTATAATTTTCCATATATGGGTCTTCAACATATTTGTCAAGCTTTTCCTTAATTGGATCCTTCTGATAACATTACAAGTTGCATATTTAATCTCCAATTGTTGGGAAAAGAAATATAATTATATTGTATATTGAACTCATTCCTATGATCTTGTTGAAATAACTTATTAATACTAGTAAACGTTTTTGTGAATATATTGGATTATATATAATAGCAATCCCATTATTAAAAAAAAGGATAGTTCTATTTCTCCTTATTAAATATGATGTCTTTATTTCTTTTTCTCACCTTAAACACTTGCTTCCTGTTTTAGTCACCTTTTTTGCTGCTGTGATCAAAAGACCTGTGACAAGATCAATTTCGGAGGAGGGAAAATTATTCGGCACTCATGATTTCAGAGGTCCCAATCTGTAAATGGCTGGCTCCATTACTCTAGGACCAAAGTGAGGTAGAATATCAAGGCAGAAATGTGTGGTGAAGGAAAGCAACTGGAGACATGGCACCAGGAAGCAGATAGAGCTCCACACCTCAGGAACATAATACACCACAAAGTCATGCCTCCAATGACACACCTCTTCCAACAGTCACCACTGTTAATCTCTATAAGGGCTTACTGCACTGACTAGGTTAAGATTCTCATAATCCAATCATTGTACCTCTCAGTCTCCTTGCATTGTTTCACACATGAGCTTTAGGGGACACCTCACATCCAAACTATAGTACTTACCTCCACTGAAGTGTGAACAGAGATAAACATGGAAATCTTTTCCTATTTCTGATCTTAGGGAGAAAGGATTCACTCTTTTAACCTTTAGTATGTCAGCTGTAGATAACTTGTATTGGGTGTAGTGAGTTTCCTTCTATTTCTACTTTTCCAAAAGTTTTGTTTTTTTTTTTTTTAAATCAGAAATGGATGTTGGTTTTGGTAAAATCCTGCATCTATCTCTTGCAATGATTGCATTTTTTCTTAAATTGTCATCATGGTGAATTGGTTGAGATTTGAATATTCAATTGACTTGGTACAAATTATAATGGAATAAATCTTAAGTAAACATTACACCTCAGCACGTTCGCAGTTTATTATATTTGATTTGTCAAAATTTTGTTTAGAACTTCTGCATCTATATTTAATGAAAGATGTTAATCTCTAGGCTTTTATTTTACCTTCTAATATTTTGGCTAGTTTTAGGGTAAATTTTGTTTCATAGAATAAACTGAGAAATATTCCTTTCTCTTCAACCCAATGATATTGTCCCTGAAGTGTTTTTTAAAAGGCAGTTGATAATTTACAAGTTAAAGTGCTTGAACTGCTACAGGGGCTAGTTGGGTTATCTATCTTTCCTCAAATGTGCTTTGGTAATTTATGTCTTTCAAGGAATTTGTTCATTATATTTAACTTGTCATATTTGTTAGCTTAGGTTTCCTTAAAACATAGTCCTAATACCATGTCGATTCCTGTAAAATCTGTACTAATATCACCTCCCTCATTCCTGATATTGAAATATGTATCTTTGCTTTTTTATTTTTATTAGATTTATCCTATTTCCCCTAAAGAACCAGTTTGAATCCACTGATGTTTTCTTTTTATATTATATTTATATTTAGTCTGATTTTTTAATTTTTCTCTCCTTACTTTCTGTTTAATTAATAATCCTTTTTCTACTTTCTTTCTTTCTTTTGGAAGAGCTAAAGTCAATAGATTTAGACCTTCTGTTTTTTCTAATATAAACATTTGTTGATGTAAATTTCTACTTAATTGCTACCTTAGCAAAATTCATTAATTTTGTATGTGTGTTTTCATTTTTCTTCACATCAAACTACATTTTTATTTCCCTTTTTATATCTTCTTTGACCCATGAGTTATTGAGCAGTATATTATTTTGCAACCAAATATTTATCAATTTTTGAAAAGTCTTTCTGCTTTTTGGAAATTATTATAAACAGAAAATAAGGGGAATAATACTCTGTATGATTAGACTCCCTTTAAATTTATTAAAAATTGTTTTATGCATCTTGTTAAATGTTCCAGGTGCACTAAAAAGAGCTTATATTATGCTAGTATTAAGAAATGTATACATTTAAATTAGAGAAGTTTAATGCTATCATCTACATCGTGATTATTTTTCTACTCTTCTCAATTACTGAGTGGTATTAAATTCCCAACTATAATTGTGAAAGTACAGTTTACCTCATAGTTGTAGTTATTGCTTTGTGCATTTTGACACTCTGCTATTAGGGGCATAAGCACTTAATGTTGTTATGTGTACTTTACATATTAATTCCTTCGACTTCATCAAATGACTTTCTTTGTTATAGTGATACTCTTTGCCCTGAAAATTTCTCCAAGGTTAATATAGCCTCTGATGTTTTCATTCACCCCCATCTTCCTCCTTCTCCTTTTAACACTTATATGTCATATTGCAAAAATATGTCAGGAATCTTGGTAGTGTCCACTCGATTCTCAGAGTTTTAAAGCCCTATTGGCAGAGGTGGGATGTTGTCTGGAAGCTTATGGGAAAAATAAGTTTTGAAGTTCTTTCAGGTGGTTAGAAGAATATATTTTCTCTTTGTTTTAGGATTTAAGTTCCCATGTTCTTGGTAGCTGTTGTTTGGGGTTGTTCTCAGCTTTCAGTGACTGTCCTCCCACTCTGTTCCCTGCTATAAGCAAGTCAGTGATCATACACGAAGGTCAACCACAGTGGGTCTAGCACTTCTCATGCTTTGAGCCTCTAATTTCTCTTTTTACAACTAGCCAGAGAAAATGCTGCTTTAAAGAGCTCATGTAATTAGACTAGCACCCCCGTTAATTTTCATTTGATCACTTGAAAGTCAACTAGTAGGAAACTGAATTCAACCTCTGATATCCATTTTCTATGAAACATAACAGCCAGGGTACAAATTCTCATCATATTTATATCTTGGGTATTAGGTCATAAAACTGTGGGAGAGGCATTTTAGGAATCTGTCATACTTTCTTTCCTAAATGTCAAACAGGTCTTCACTCCTAGATATTTCCAGTGGCTGCCACAGTGTTCACAGCAGAGATTCTTTCAGTATTTCTTGGCTCTGCTATTTAGTTGCATGATCATCTAGGTTAAAAATTTGTATTTTTTACCTTTTCCTTCTTGTGTGATCTTTCATTTGGGCAATACAATAGATTACACACTGGAGAAATGTCATCAATCTCTCCCATCTATTATTTTCTTTCTATGGCATTTCATAATTTTCAGAATGTCTCCACACATATTATTTAAGACTTTTGATAAATCTCTAATCTAAGCATTATCAGTAACTTCAGTGTGCCAATGAGGTGACTATGTGAAAATTAATCAATAAATTCAGTGTGCCACAGTTTCATTGGTCAACAAATCATGCTTTACCCCCCTCTTCCTTGTGGACTTCACCTTTCTTTACAGTTTTCAAAGTATTTCTTATTCTATTTATATTGAATGTGACTATCATGCAAGCAACAGTGTTGAGTCTCATTTTAATCCTATATGATATTCCCTGATATTTAATTAGAATGGTCAATATTCTGATTATTTACATATGATCACTGTCATCAAGTTAAAATCCTTCATCTCAATATTTTTAATAGGTATCACATCTGTTTTTGCTATAATTTTCCTCTTACTATAAAGATCATTCAAGATTGAGTATTCGTTTATGATTTCATTTTATCTCCTTTGCCAACTCATTAGCTACAATTTGTTTGCTTATTTCAGTGGTTACAATAGGGTGTATAATATATTATATAGCATTAAATTATCATAGGCTACCTACCTGTGGCATTATAACATTCCATACATTTAAATAATGAACTGCTTTTTCTTCCTACTCTTCCTGTTAAGATTGTTACACATTTTAATCATGTTATTATATCAGACCACAATGTCAATTTTTTCCTGTAAAGTCAAATATATTTCAATGATATATGAATAATAATAAAATAAACATATGTTTACCTAGCACTTATTATTTCAGGTGCTCTTCATTCCTTTATTCTGAACACAATTCCATCTTGCATAATTTTCTTTTTGCTTGAAAGACTTGAATTTATCTTTTTTGAACAGCATGTCTGCTGCTCATGAGTATTTAAATTTTTTTGTATTTGAAAAAGTCAGTTTTATTCTTTCATGTGAGAAAAAAAAATTTTTGCAAGCCATAGAATTATAAGTGGTCAGTGCTTTTCTTTTATTGCTTTAAAAATATTCCTCCTTTGTGTTATGTCTGAATTCTTCCTATAAAAATCTGGTTATCTGTACGTAACAAACTCTCTATTCTTTCTCCTTTCTGTATTTTCTCTTAACATTGGTTCGTGCTTTTCATGCCTGGCCTGTGCTGAATTCCTGGACTTATGGTTTAAAAGTTTTGGAAGTTTCAACCTTTTTCTCTTCAAACGTGTGCATGCTTATTTCCTGCTGCCATCTTCTCTCCTTTAGACACAATACTTCCACACATATTAGGACACAAACTTTCTCTCCACTCACTAGTGGTTGTTTTTTATTTTTAAGTCACTTCTTCCCCTATGTTTTCATTTGGTTAGCTTTATTGCTGTATACGCAAGAGCACAGATTTCTTTTCTTTTGCTTCTGCTCTCTCACCTGCCATTAATTCTATGCAGTGATTGTACACTGTGTTTTTGAACTTATGAAAGTTCAAGTCAGGTCTACTGAATATCTTTTCCAACTCTATTAAACTTATTGAATTTATCGGAAATACACTTATAAAATATTTGAATATCTTATCTAATAATTTTAACTTTTGTAGCAGTTTTTGGTGGGTTTGATTGTTTTTTTTTCTTTCCCTCCATATTATGGGTTGCATTTTTATAACTTGCATGGCATGTTTTTATTCTCCCATATAAATGGGGAAAACTGAGAATCACAGAAGTTATGTCATTTTTCTAAAGATTACATAGTTTAAAAATAGAGAACTGTGATTCTAACCCAAAAAGATATTATGTAAAGTTCATGCTCTTATTTCCTGTGTTATTTTCCTTCCAAAAGGCATATTTCAAAGAAACAGAACCAATACTGAGTCTTAGGGAGGCAGAGAGCTAGTGGAGAATCACACATTTTTCTGCCTTAACTGCTCTGTTCTATTTTTGTTGTAAGAACTCCACTGGCAGAATGCACCTAGACTCCAGAGGACAAGGGAGCCAGGGTACTTCAGTTTTCAAAGCAATCTTTCAGCACAAAGCCTAGACATCTTTACCCCATGTACATGTATGATTACATGAATGGTATGAATCTACATCATGCACAACCATAGAAATGAAAAGTTGTACCCCATTTGTGTACAATGAATCAAAATGCAGTCTGTAAAAATAAAAATAATAAAGTTCTATATATGCCATGTTAAAAAAAATAAAATAAAATACTGAGTAACAAGCAAAAAATAAATAAATAAATTAATTAATTAATTAAAAGCCTAGTAAAGAAAGAGAGACGGGATCTAGAGGGTAGATCAAAGGTAACAAAGTCTATAACTAAAAGAACCAAAATCAGTTGCAACAAGGAAAGCATAATGATTTTCATTTCAGGCTGGAGATTTTTTTTTTTTTTTGCATCAGTAAAATCCTATTATAGGAAATACAAAAAAATGAGGTTTTCTCCCTGGCAATGGGGAAACACCACAGGGGCTGTCATCTTTGACTTTTCACACCATTCTCACATGGGACCGTGCGACATAGTCACTGCTTACCTGAATTTTGTTAAACACAGCTGAGGCTGACAGAAAGAACAGGAGCTTTTGTTTCGTGTGCAAATTAGTGACCATGTGCCCTCATATAAATGTTGTATTTTCTGAGCCTTAGTCTGTTTCATCAGAAATCTAGAACAGTGATATTTTCTTTAAGGATTGAATGATAACGATTTATGTGAGAAATCAAACAGCCAGGCCATAACAAAATTGTTCAGTATTATTTTTCCACTTACCACAATTTTAATTATTTTTCCTTAATTAACACATGTTAAATCACCCTGTGTCAGTTTGTTATAAAAACTTGAGATTTTGGTTCCTCATTTGTCATTTAGCTGATTTTTTTCCTACTTAGGACTTAATACAAAAAGAATTAAGAGTAATTAAACCATATTAGTACTTTGTCTAAAAGTTTTCCTGATTTGGGATTGAATCTTAGAAGATATGCAGAAGCGATTCAAGAAAAAGAAGCTGGAAGGAAAAATAAAACCAAATAGTATGAGTTCCTAGAAGACAGGAAGCTGATATAAAGAATATTTCTCCATCTACCTTCAAATCTGAGGAATGGTAAATATAATCCTATGAGGTCATGGAGTCATTTTGGGTTTATGCCAGTAGAAAATTTCATTTGTATAAACATGTAGAATACTATATAAAGTGTAATTATATTAAATTGAAAGCAGATACCATGAAATGATATGGAAAATGTATTTTATAATATGCTGTCTCTGAAGGAATTAGTTATATTAGTTTTTCATTTTTACTGGTTCATTTTAGTTATACATATTATGATTCATTTTGATATAATTATAAAAACTTAGTATATATAATTTGCTGTAATACAGTCCTCAGTTCTTCCCTTCCTTTCCTTCCTCCCTCCCCTGTTCCCTTTCCTCTACGCTATTGATACTTCTATTATGGGTTTTTTTAATTAGTGTCTTGTGAACATACATAATGGTGAGATTCACCATGAGTATATATACATACCTGTAAGAAAGCTAGGTCTTATTCATTCCACTGTTTTTCCCTTATCCCATCCCTCCTTCCTCCCCTTCAATCCCTTTCTCCACTGATCTTTCTTTTATTTTGATGAAATATGCTCTACCGTGATCCTTCTCTCTCTCTCTCTCTCTTTCTTTATTTTGGACTAGCTTCTGCAAATCAGAAAAAAACATTCAACCTTTGATTTTCTGGGTCTTAGTTATTTCACTTAGCATAATAGTTTCCAGTTCCATCCATTTATCAGCAAATAACATAATTATCGTCTTCTTTATGGCTGAGTAATGCTCCAGTGTGTATATATACCACATTTTCTTTATCCATTCATATATTGAAGGGCACCTTGGTCAGTTACATAACTTGATCATTGTGAATTGTGCCGCTATAAATAAATATTGATGTGGTTTCATCCCTAGAGTATGCTGATTTTAGAACTTCTGTATATATATCAAAGAGTGGAATAGTTGGGTCATATGATGGTTCCATTCCTAGTTTTTTGAGGAAACTTCTTTCCAGAGTGGTTGTATTAATTTGCAGTACCACCAAAAATATATGATTATACCTTTTTCTCCACATCTGCACCAACACATTATTTGTATCATTGACAATTGCCATTCTGACTAGAGGTAGATGAAATCTCTATGTAGTTTTGACTTGCATTTCCCTGATTGCTAAAGATGTTGAACACTTTTTCACATATTTGTATTTTTTCAAGAAGTGTGTGTTTAGTTCTTTTGACCACTAATTGAGTTTTAGGGTTTGTGTGTGTGTGTTAAAATTTTTTAATTTTTTGTGGAGTCTGGATATTAATGACTTATTTGAGGAGCAGGTCACATAGATCTTCCATTCTACAGAAGATCTGTATTTGTTTCCTTTGCTGTACAGAATATAATTTGTACAGAAAGTTTTTAATTTGATGCGATGCCACTTACTGATTTTGGTTTTATTCTTGCACATTAGGAGTTCTGTTAAGGAAGTCTTTTCCTGTGCCAACATGTTGGAGTGTGGAGCCTACACATACTTCTAGAAGTTGCAGAGTTTCTGGTGTAGTTCCTAGGTCTTTGATCCACTTTGAGTTGACTTCCGTGCAGAGTGAGAGAACCAGTATAGTAAAGTAGCAGGATACAAGGTCAATATACGTAGTCAATTCTTTCCTACACTCCAATAATCAACCTGCTAAAAAAGAAATTAACAGAACTATCCCATTCATAATAACCTCAAAAAAAAAAGAAAGAAAAAAAGAAAAAGGAAAAAGATACCTGGGAATGAACCTAATGAAGAAGGTGAAGGACCCCTACAATGAAAACTATAGAATACTGAAGAAAGAAATTGAAGAAGATCTTAGAAGATGGAAAGACCTCACATGTTCTTGGAGAAGCACAATTAATATTTTCAAAATGGCCCTACTATCAAAAGAATTATAGAGATGTAACACTATACCCATCAATTGATATTTTTATCAATGACATTCTTCATAGAAGTAGAAAAAACACTACCAAAATTCATTTGGAAAAATAAAGACCTAGAAGAGCCAAAGCAATCCTGAGCAAAAGGAGTTATGTTCAAGGTATCACAACACTAGACCTCAAATTTTACTACAGAGTTTTAGGAACAAAATCAGCATAGTATTGGCACCAACACAGACATGAAGACCAATGAAATAGACTACAAGTCACAGAGACAAATCCACATAAATCACTTATATGATATTAGACAAAGGTGCCAAAAATGTATGTTGGAGTAAGGATAGAGTTTTTAAAAAAAAAAGTTCTTGGAAAACTAGAAATTTATAGAAGAATAAATTTTAGCCCTTATGTTTACCCTGTACAAAAGTTATGTGATTATTTAAATACTTTTCTAAAAATTCTCTAGCCCTCTAGGAAATTCAATGACTGAAAACATTTTTTAAACAAAAAATGCATCATCCAAATTGGTTGGTGCTTGAAATGTAAATTATAGTTAATTTTTTAAGAATTTTGATATAATTTTATGTGGATTTCTTAGAATAGGAAAACAGAGTTTTTGATCAGAAAAATATGTGATTGCCACTATTATTCAGGAGAAATGATCAAGCACAATGATGGATGTATTTCGGCAGGAATGAGGAAAAGATAAAGAAACTGAGTCGATGTCTAAATAAAGTAACCAGGGAGCAATACCAGATGACAGCCAAGAGAACCTCTTCTATTGATTCTAATAGAAAATTCAAATACCAATGGGAGAAAACAGTTAATATGATTTTCCATGTATCAATCTTTATATGAATGCAATATATAATTTGCTTTTTTTCTAAAATTTAGTGCATGAAATTCATTTTCGTATTAAACCTAGAAGAAAGCGAAGTTATTTATCTTGTACTATACTGTTTTCTCAGTGGAATTGATCTTTCCCATAACAGGTATTTGTTGTTATGCAACAGGAGTTTCTTCATCTCTATTGTAATGAATAATAATAATCTCTGATATATTTAAGCTCAGAGATAGAGCTAGGGTAGATATATTGACCTTTATAGACAAGGTCAGCACTTACATAAGGTCCTGAATTCAGAAGATTCCTGCTCTTGATTTATCGTTGCATGATTTTTCTCTTAAGTTTCTGAATACTTTTATTTATGACTTGCAATTAAAGTTTAATAGGCCAATGTAACGTGCACCAGGGGCTTTCATCTTGGGTGTAGGTGCAATCCTACCTCTCTCCACCTTCCTTCCTCTCTACAATAGATTGTCAGCTGCCCAACCCTTGGCTCCTGTCTAGCTACTGAGGTGGGCCTGAGAAGGAGTAAGTTTGACCTATACCTCACGTACTAAATAGTGTGGCAGATGGGGTGCTTTTCATCCCTATGACCAAGTCAGTGTCTCATAAAATAGCAAATAGCAAAATATCAAAATAGGATTACAGAAGAGATCAGGAAAGGAAAATGTAGCTTATTTGTGGCCTTTCAAACAAAAGCTCACATTTTTATGTTACACTGAGATCAGCAAATTATACAGCTGCCATTGTGCTTAGGTTTGAAACAAAACAAAGTGGTTCTTAGTGTAATAGAAAAAATTATAGTTCAATGGAGAGACAGAAGTTCAAAATGTTAAAGGCTAATGGTGAAAATAAAGAGAAGAGTTTGCTATAAGATTAAGAAGAAATGTGATAGTTATATTTTAAAATGAAATTGTTTTATTTGGCTTTGCTTTAATGTGACCAAAATACCTGACAAGAAAAACTTAGAGGAGGAAAAAAGTTCATTTTGGCTCATGGTTTCAGAGGTTTTAGTCCATCATTCACTGCCTCCATTGCTCTGGGCATGAGGTAAGAAAGAACATCATGTTGGATAGGCAGAGTAGAATAAAACTGCTTGTTTCAGGGCAGCCAGGAAGTAGAGAGAAGTACAAGACACCAGGAACAAAATATAAACCCCAGAGGCATGCTCCAGTCAAACTACCAGCCATGCACTGAGCAGATTTCCTCCACCATGCCCTTCCTTCATGATGTTCTACTTTATTTCAGGCCCAGAGCTATGGAGCTTGCTGAACATGGATTGAACCTCTGAAATTGTGAGTACAAAATTTACTTTTACTTATCTATGTAAATCTTGTCAGGTATTTTGGTCACAGTAACAGAGAGCTGATAAACACAGAAATTGGTAGTAAAAAGTAGGGTTATAGCTGTGACTAACCTGACCATGTGTTTTAGAAGCTTTTGGAACTGGTTTGTAAGAGGAGTTTGGAAAAGTTTTTGAGATGCATGTTGGAGGAGCCTTAGAATTTTGTAAGTACAGTTTAATGTGTGATTTTGTTGGAGCTCAGAAAACCAGAATGCCAATAAGAATGCAGACAGTAAAGATTGCGCTTATGAGGTTTCAGAGGGAATTGTTGACTCTATTGAAAAGTGGACCAGAGGTCATTCATGTTACATTTTGGTAAAGAAGTTGTCTACATTTCGCCAATGTGCTGAGTTATTGTGTGAATTTGAATTTTAATGTGTTGGACCAATCTGACAGAAAATTTCAAGGCAGCTCAGCATTCAGGTGTTGACATGGGTATTGCTGGCTTTTAGCCAGATTTACTGTGAGAATAAGAAGGAGAAAGCAGAGAAATACTTTTTAGATGTGCAGTTTGGCCAGAGAAGAATCACACATAAAATTGGGTCCAAGTCAGATATGATGGCTAAAGAGATAACCACCACTAAAGAGAAACTAAGTATTTGTCACAGAGACAATAAGAAAGATGACTTGAAGGCATCTTAGGAACAAGCATGACAATATTGATGGCAGGCTCCAGGATTAAAAATGAAATCTGCAGGGTGAGAAATAGGGGTTTAGTTTCAATTTGCTGCATATGGATTTTCGGTTTTCCTAGCACCATTTGTTGAAGAGGCTGTCTTTTCTCCATTGTATGTTTTTGCCTCCTTTGTCAAGTATGAGATACCTGTATTTATTTGGGTTTGTCTCTGTGTCCTCTATTCTGTACCATTGATCTACCTGTCTATTTTGGTGCCAATACCATGCTGTTTTTGTCACTATTGCTCTGTAGTATAGTTGGAGGTCTGGTATTGTGATATCACCTGCTTCGCTCTTCCTGCTAAGGATTGCTTTAGCTATTCTGGGTCTCTTATTCCTCCAAATGAATTTCATGATTGCTTGCTCTATTTCTATGAGGTCTGTCATTGGAATTTTAATTGGAATTGCATTGAATTTGTATAGCACTTTTGGTAGTATGGCCATTTTGACAATATTAATTCTGCCTATCCAAGAACATGGAAGATCTTTCCATCTTCTAAAGTTTTCTTTAATTTCTTTCTTTAGTGTTCTGTAGTTCTCATTGTAGAGGTCTTTCACCTCTTTTGTTAAATTGACCCCCAGGAATTCCTGCTCACACAGGGTTGCTTAGAAAACTGATGCCCCAGGATTTCTTTCACCATGCTCAGCTTCTCAGGCACACAGAGACAACTACAGCTATGATCAAAGGGGGCTTGGCTACCACTTAAGCTGAGATCAGATGATGGCATAAGGTGCTGATTCTGCAGAAATGCTGGATGCTGGAGTTACAGTGCCATGGAGGCTTGCACTGAGAATTCAAAGGCCTAAAAGACCAGGCATAGTATAACAGGTCAGACTCCCTGTAGGCATACCCTGAGATGTTGATACATGAAGTTGTGAGAAAAAAGCAGAACTGAAATAGAGATCCCAGGGATTAAGAGATGCCTGTAAAATGGAATGTCTGCTGAGGACAGCTGCTGGATGGGGATGGAGCAATCCCTGAGAGAGGCCATGTGGACTGCAAACAGCAAGGCCAAAGGGGTAAGATTACACAATTTCTTTGGAGAGCACATCTCACCACATGTGTTCTAGGATCTAATGTTTACCCAGATGGGTTTTGGTCTTGTTTTGGTCCCATCCCTTCTTTCTATGTCCCTGTTCCTCCATTTTGAAATGAAAATGTTTACTCTATGCAATTATATATTGAATATATATAGCATAGTTTTGATCTTTACATAGGTTTATAGAGTTTTCCTTACTTCATAGATGAGACCTTGGATTTGAACTTTGGGGCAATGCTGAAACTGTTAAAATTATGGAGAATTTTGTAGATGGACTAAATGCATAATACACTGTGAAGTGGATATTAGTTTGGAGAACCAAGGGAGAAATGTTATGGTTTGGATAAGAGGTGTTTCCCTAAAACTCATATGAGACATACAGGGATATATAGAAGTTAAATGACTAGATTATGAGAGCTGTAACCTAATAACTGGATTATTTCATTTGATGGATTCATAATTGGAAAGGACTACTATATTGGGTTAAAACTATAGGCAGGTAAGGTATGGCTGGAGGAAGTAGGTCAGTGGGAGCATAACTTTGGATTGTTTTTTTTGTTGTTGTTGTTGTTCCTAGCACTTTATTCTCTCTCTGCTTCTGGGCTTTCATGATCTCAGCAGCTTTTCTCCATCACACACTTCTTCCATGATATTCTGCCTCACCTCAGGCAGAACAATGGAGTCAACTGATCATGATCTGAAACTCTAAAACTGTGAACTCAAGAGGAAATTTTTTCTCTACTTATTCTGGTGAGGTATTTCTGTCACAGCAATACAGAATTGAGTACCACAGATATGGACTACCATACCCTAAATAAACTTTCTCATCAAAAATCTGTAATTTTTTAATTTCTTTTAAAAATGGAGTTGTGGAAATGCTGTATGTTTGTATGTTTATGGTGAAAGAAGAGGAAATATTCAGGGTGATCTCAAGTGAAAGATATATAATTATAATTGAGTGGCAGAAAACTGTTTTCTGCTACTACCCAATAAATAAACACTTGATTGATATCTATATATTATACTTATAATTTAAATACAAGGGAAAGGAGCAATTTGGAGTGAAAAAAGTTTTCTTTCAGGAGTTTAACAGAGGTAATATGTGAAATTTGGAAAATGCCTGTAATTTTCAGAGAATGCAAACACCACCAAGGTTGGAGGATGGAAAGCAGGTGTAAGATTTGTATGTGGGCAACACAAGATCAGGCAGGCTTCACAGAACAATGAGGGGGTCAGGATTTCATGTAATTAATGAGCAGCCATTTTGAATTTCAATTTAGAGTGTAGTAAAATATTTATCTTTTAAGAAAAACCATCTTGATATGGTCCCATTTGTCTATTCTTTGCTTTTGCTGACTGTGTTTTTGGTATCCTCTGTTTTGTTGTTGTCAATGTCATAAGTTCTTTCCTTGTCTTTTCTTCTAGAAGTTTTATGGCTTTGGATTTTACACTTGAGCCTTTAATCCATTTTTATTTGTTTTTGTGTGTGTAATGTAAGATATGGATCCACTTTCATTCTTTTCCATGTAGATATCAAGTTTTCTTAGCACCATTTATTGAAGAGACTGTTTTATCCACATTTGCTATTCTTGGCAATTTTGTGAAACATAGATTGGCAATATATGTATGGATTTAATACAGGGTTGTGCATTGTTTTCCCTTGATGTGTATGTCTATTCTTATGCAAGCACCAGGCCATTTTTATTATGTGGCTATAAAATGTATTTTGAAATCAGTAAAATGTGATGCCTTCAATTTTGCTCTTTCTGAAGATTATTTTTGGTCATCATGATTTTTGTTGTCCCATGTAAATTTAATTAAGTTTATTTTTATTTATTCAATTATTTATTTAATTTCTAATAGTTTTAGGCTCATAGCAAAACTAGGAAGAAGGTAGAGAAATTTATCATACATCTCTGACTACATATATGCACACTCGTTATTATCAATATTATTTAACCAGATTCATACATCTGTTATGATTAATAAGCCTGAATTGACATATCAAATCACCCAAAGTCTTCAGTTTACATAAGTGCTTGCTCTTTGTTTGAGTATTTTATGGGCTTGGAAAAACATACATTGACGTGTATCCATCATCTTATTTTTGTACCTCGTATTTTCACTGTCCTAAAATTCTCTTCTCTCTACCTTATTAATCCATTCTTCCTCCTATCCACTGTAAAGTGGTGATTTTTTTTAACTTTCTCCATAGTACTTCCTTTTGCAGAAAATTGTATGGTTGGAATCAGAAAGTGTATAGTCTTTCTGATTGACTTTCACTTGTAGATGCCCTCTTTACCTTTCCATGCCTTGGCAGCTCTGTTTTTGTTTGTTTGTTTGTTTTTGTTTTTGTTTTTAACTGAATAATTATTCAATTGTCTGAGTGTAATACTCACAATTTATTTATCTATTCACCTACTAAGGGGCATTATAGTTCCTTTCAAGTTTTGGTAAGTATGAAGACAGATGCTATGAACATCTGTGTAAAGGTGGTTGTTTGGATGCAAATTTTCAACTCCTTTGGATAAATGCCAAGAAGCATGATTCCTGGATTGCTTAAGAGTATGTGTAGTTTTATAAGAAATTGCCAAAATGTATTCCAAGTTAGTTGTAACAATTTGTATACCCATTAGCAATGAATGAGAGTTCCTGTTGTTCTACATCCTTGCTAGAATTTAGTGTTGTTTCATATGACTTTTAATCTTTTGAATTTCTGTGAAAAACTTGGTATATTTGACAATTTTTAAAATATGTATTTAAGGAATATATTTTGATTATCTGATTATGAATGCATTGTGAAATAATCATAAGCTATTTAGCAAATCCAGCATCTCAAATTGAAACTATTCTCATTTTTTGTTTGTTGGTGTGTGTGTGTGTGTGTGTGTGTGTGTATGGTAACAACTGAAATCTACACTCTTAGCAAATCTTATGATCACAGTGAGATTGTCAAATATAGTCACACCATTGTTTGTTAGACTTCTAAATTTTTTTCATCTTGTGTGTCTGAAACTTTATATCCTTCAATATCCTCTCATTTCTGTCCCCCCAACACAAAAACTGAATCATAAAAAAATAATTAATGTGAATTGTTTCTGTCACTTATTAAAGAATCAATAATTATTGCCAATCCATATTAGTATTATTCATATCACTTCTGGCTAATAAAAAACAATAGCTGCCAATAAAAAATATCCTTGATATTTAATAGAGATTGAATCTCTAGATAACATTGAGGACTATGAACAATTTAGCAATATTAAGTGTTCCAATTAATGAACACAGGATGTTTTTCCATTCACTTATATGTTCTTTTTTTATTATTCTCATCAAACTAAAAACTTCTGCACAGCACATTCAACACACCAACAGTGTAAAAAAGCTACCTAAAAAGTTGGAAAAATATTTGTAAATTATATAGCAGATTAGGGGTTAATTCCAAAAATATACAATGAGATGTTACATTTGAATAGCAATCATCATCACTGTTATCATGATCATTACCTGATTAAAAATGGGCTAAAGGTTTGAATACATATTTCTCCAAAGAAGACATAAAAATGCTTAACAGGTATATGAAAATATTTTTGATGTGATTGATCCTTAGGGAAATGCAGATCAAGAGAGCAAAGCAAGAGAAAGGTCAGTGAGGATATAAAGAAATTGTAATACTTGTATACTGTTGATGGGAGAGCAAAATGGTGCAGCTGCTATAGAGACGGTATGAAATTAAAAAAAATTAAATAGAACTACCACATCGTCCAACAATCCCACTTCATGGTATTTACCCAAAGGAATTAAAATCAGCATCTTAAGGAGGTATTAGGAACCCAATATACTTTATAATAGTCACCAAGATTTAGAAACAACCCTACATCAGTAGAAGAATAGATAAAACGTATGTGGTAATAAAATGTGTTACAAAAGACACTTCAGAGAAAAAGAACCAAAAGACATAAACCATGTGTGTACACATGTAAACATTTGGAATTGGCTTATTTGATTATTGACACATTTGATTATTGAGGCCCAAGTGTCCTACAATCTGCCATCCTGAAGCTGTGTAATCAGGGAAGTTGGTAGTGTAATTCAGTTTGAATCAGAGGACCTGAGAATCAGGGTAGCTAAAGGTATAAGTTTGAAGGTCTGTAAGTAAGAATTGCTCATGTCCAAGGGAAAGTATATCCAGTTTAGATAGGAAGCAAGTTTGCTCTTCCTTCATGTTTTTGTTCTATCCAGGACCTCAATGGGGTTGGATAGTGCCCACCCTCATTGCTGTGGGTGATCTTTACTAGACCTACCTACTTAAATGTTAATCTATCCAGTAATGCCCTCACAAGCACACATAGAAAGAATATTTTACCATCTGTCTGGGCATCCTTAACTGAGGTTGACACATAAAATTAATTATTAAAACAGACACCTCAATATTATCCATCCTTTAAAACAGAAAATTCTGGAATATGAGAAAGAATAGACAAACTTTGCTAAATTTATGCTGAGCAAAATAAGACAGAGAAGGAAAAGTACTGTATAATTTCATATATATCAGGTACGTAAAAGAGCCAACTTAGAGAATCAGAAAGTGGAGTGGTGGATACAGGAGCTATGGGGAAGAGAAAATGGAATATTACTAATTAATGGATATAAAGTTTCAATTATGCAAGATGAATAACTTCTAGAGATCTGTTGCACAGCATTTTGCCTACAGTTAAAAACAGGGAATTGCAGATTAGTAGAAAGTGAATATGAACTTCTTAAAACTTAGGTAGAATTACCTTAAAGTCATAGATTTTAGAGTCAAGTTAAAATCTGTAGAACAAAATAAATAATGGATTATGATAAGATACTAGTTGGAAAGGAATACAGTTCAATAATGATTTTCTTTTTTTACATTTTTAAAAGTTTTGTATTTGTTCTTTTCAGATATATATGACAGCACAGTGTATTTTGCAATAATAATTTTCTTTAGATGGAAATTATGAGAATATCTTTGAATGGAGAAATCAAATACCAAATAGGCAGGGAAATAACACAGGCAAGAATGAATATAATAAAAACAGGACATCCTTTAGAGAATATAAATAATGGAATTAAGTATACATTTGGTAAATTTGCCTTTGGGAAGAAATAGTTACCTCCTTTGTAACAAAAAGATGGAGCTATTCAGTGAAAGTAGGATTATAAGTTTATCAATAGGAAGATGAAGGAATTAACTTTTAATGGTTTCTATTTCTTTAGGATAGAGAAAAACATGAGGGATTCAAGGAGAAAGAAGCCATTAAGTGATCTCATACAGGAAAAAACAGTTGCTAATGAACAGGATTTCAGAACAAAATTGAATGCTAATTCTCAATTGAGATTATGTATTAAAATGAAATCAGTTAACTCATGTTTTAGTCTATTTCTGTTGCTATAACAAAACACCTGTGATGAGGTAATTCATAAAGAATAGAAGCTTATTTAGCTCAAAGTTCTGAAGTTTTGGAAGTCCAAGAGCACGGTGCTGGCATTTGTTCACTATCCAGTGAGGTCCTTTTTGCTGAATCACATAATCACATCATATTGTAGGGCATCTCACACTTAGAGCAACAATGCATGCTAGCTTGGGTCACTCCTCCTTTTCATGTAAAGCCATTAATGCCATGGGATCCTGACCCTCATAACCTCATCTAATCCTAATTACCTCCCATAGACCACAGTTTCATAACCCTTTACTTTGGGGTAAATTTGGGGAATTTGGGGAATGAGTTTCAAACATTTGAAGTGAGGAAGAACATCCAAACCACAGAAGTCAATTATATGATTTTCTGTAGGAACGGCATTAGTCTGGCTGCCCATCAGCAGCATTAATGTGTAAGTTTGCTCTTCCCATCCTATGTTATCATGGCAGTGTAATCCTTGATGACCTATTAAACTGAGACAAACACTAGAAAATTGTCATTCTATAAGACTGCATGACATAGAGAAGCATTGGGACTAGGTCAGGTTGCCTAACTGTTCTATAAGACAGTGAAATACTATTCTCTTTAATACTCATATCTAAGTTTCACTCCAAGTGTGGTCAGATGTATTGTTCCTTGCCATTTAAACCTATATCACCACATTGTTCAGGAGATATTTTAATTTGGTGCTCTTTTTCTGCTTCCAAATTTTGCAAATGCTTCCTGAAATAGGTATTCTACAATAAATAATTCTTAGCCTGTTACTGAAATGTCAGCTTTTAATTTTTTTTTATTTCCTTTGATTTCTTTCAAGGAGATCACTTTTTAAAAAACTTTAAAAAATTGATATTTGTTTTGCTTTTTCTCTTCCTATCCTGTCTCAGGGCTGAGGTGACATTGATGATATCTTCCTTGATTTTAATTTCTGGTCCCAGAAAATCCATTCCTGGCTTTGTAGCATCCTGCTGCTTTGAGGCTATGGTTACCAGTTGTATCATGTTCTCCTGTTGCTTATTACCGACACCAGTCAAGGTTTTGATGTATCTCCTTCCATCACGGGGACTTAGTCTCTGGTTCACAATCTTCTTTTCAACTTAATTCTTGTTTTCATTTTGAATGACTGAAATTTCAAGATGTTTAGTTATGCACCTGTCAGCTCTCAGGTTCTTCAGCTTATCCTCATCAAAGAATCTTTTATCACTACATTTAGATTAACATTAGACCCAATCATTTTAAGTACTTAACAGCACAATTCCATGGATTCTCTTTACTTTCTGACTCCACTTTAATTCGTGTCTTTTAACAATTTTTACTTTATGTATTTGTGAATGTCTTCAATCACTGTGCTCCAAATTATCAGTTTACCTCTCCATTCTGTTTTAGTTTAGAAAGAGATATGAGAATCAAATACAATATTTAATTATAAAATGTGATAATATTAAAAACCCCTATATTTACAAGTATTTAATAAGTGTTAGATCTAAACGTTCTTAGGATAGAATGAGGAAAAAGGGTTGTTCCAGATTTTTATGTCCCATATGTATGACAACTAATAAAGCACACAAAAATAAGTGTCAATAGTGTCATGAATTTTCTTAGAATTTGCTAGGAAAATCAAATGTAGATAAATGGTGGATAAAGAAAAGTTGGCATCAGAAGGAAAATAATGGAAATAGAAGATATAGACAACTCTTTAGCTGTGGGAGAAATCGAGCAAAGTCTGTGGAGAACTGAAGCTGGAGAAATTGTATTTTTTATGACAGATGATTCTTAAAGGGTGAAGGGAACATACCAGGGAAGTGGAGATGAAGTTAAGAAAGAGAGCAAAACGAAAAGACAGAGAGACAAAGAAACAGAGAGGAGAGAGGAAGTAGAGAGGAGAGAAGGAGGGAAAAAGGGATGGAAGGAGAAGGGAAGGGATGGGAAGATAATTAAGAATACAAAGACTTGTTAAGGTAGGAGAAAGTGAGAGCAGACTTAGAGAGATTATCTTGCTCTTCATGATAGAGGAGGAAAGAACAGCAACACAAGCATAAGCATTCAGGATTTGCCCTCAGCTCTGATTTTCCCCTTTGGGCTGTGAATCACTATTGAAGAGAACATAGATAATCTTGGGAGCAAAATTATTTAATGATGGAAGTTAAGAAAATCAGAAAATAGATGAATGCTAGCAAAATATTAAAAGTGAGTAAATTCCATTTTTCTCTTCAGAAAAAGAGGTTTAGAGGTGTTGTCCCCCCAGAATTCACATGTGAGACCATGCAAGAAGGTTTGAAGGAGAAATGATTGGGTTGTGAGAGTCTTAACCCGATCAGGGAGTTAATCTTCTGATAGGGATTAACTGAGTGGTAACTGAAGTGGTAGAGTGTGGCTAAAGGAGGCGGGAATCAGGGCATGGCTTTGTGGAATCTCTCTCTCTCTCTCTCTCTCTCTCTCTCTCTCTCTCTCTCTCTGCTTCCTGATGATGTGAGCTGCTTCTCTCTGTCATGATGTTCTGCCTTACCTCAAGCCCCAAGGAATGGAGCCAGCCTTCTATGGGCTACAACATCTGAAACCTTGAGCCTTCAAATTAACCTTTCCTCTTCTGTAATCGTGCTGGTCAGATCATTTAGCCACAGCAGTGAAATAGCTGACTAGAACAACAGTATAAGGCTCACATACTTTCAGAGGACAGGCACAAAGACCAATACACACATCTTCCTTGCTCGCTAGGGAAGGTAGAATTTCACAATTTGCATGGTGCATGCAAATGTACACTGCCTCTCTGATGTCAGTGTGGGAATAATTTGATATGGCAGCATTTTCTCCTGATATAAATAGTGGCAGAATCCTGTGGGGGGCTGCTTTTCTGGGAGTGTCGTGGGCACCAGTGCTGCACTGCTCAATTTGCAAGCAGCATACACCAATTTGTCTGCTTTGGCACTGATGATTGAATCCGGAGTGCTTTTACCATTAAGTAACATCCCAGTCCTTTTTTTAAACTTTGAGACAGAGTCTTACTAAACTACTTAGGGCTCACTAAGTTCCTGAGGCTGACTTCAAAGCCGTAATCCTCCTTCCTTAACATCCCATTTTTTCTGGGATTACAGATATGTGATACCAATGCCAAACATTTTATTATATATTTTTTAATATTGACCTAGAAAATACAATCAAGGAGAAGGTTGGGCAGAATTTTAAACTCCTAAGAGGCCTGAGAAAATGTCAAATACTCAAAACAAAATGTTGACTTTAGAATTTGGTAGATTCTCTTGGGGTTCTCCATAGGCAGAGGGTCTTCATCAGAAAGATTTCGGATTTTCTCAGGTCCAGCTACAAACTTGGTCCCCTTACAAAGCAAAAGAATGAAGAAATAGGATAAAAAAATCTCCTTATGGGATAGTAGTACATGTGGAAAATTACAGAGCTGAAGGACCCTTTCACTATAATCAATTTCTTGAAACATTAAATATAATATGAGGTAAAAACAAATGTGAAATAATCCTTAATATTAAAGACAGAAAATAAAGAGGTAGGGGTGTGTGTGTGTGTGTGTGTGTGTGTGTTTAAATGGAAACAGGAGATGATATTGAAAAATCTAGGAATGTTGATCATTTACTTAGTTTGAGAAAATCCTGCCATACTTAAACATGCCATAATTTTAAGGATATTTCCCCAAGATATAGTTCAAGGAAAGCCAAGCAACGCTTAAGTCATTAAACAAAAAATCAAATCTCTCTGGAGAAGTAATGGGGTAGAGGATCCAATTAACCCTCTACTGACATAAATTTGAAGCTAAAATAAAGATGAGATCAGATTTCTCAAAAATCAATTTATATGAAAAGTACTTTCAGAATAAAAACATAGCAATAGAGCAAAATGTAAATAATAGAAACAATATCAAGCTGGAAATAGCCAACTTAACAGAACTTTTCTGATAATAAGCAAAATCAATGAAGAGATGCAGTTAAATATGTTGCAGTGATTTTTTTAAAGAACTGTTTCAACATCCAAACAAAAAACCTCCTATAAGAATACAGTCTGAAAAGGAATAATGCAAAATGAATCAGGTTCGTATCAGAAATTTCAATAATATGAAATGAAAAAAGAAAATGGAGCAGCAGCTACAGAGTTTTGAAAGAACTGCATTACCAAAGAGCCCTAGACTGGACCAAGTTCCATTTTATGTGCAAGGACAATAGAGAGGTATTTTTAGATGAAGAAAGAATATGAAAGCCTAACATTCATGCACATTTACTGAAACATAGTAACCTGAAGTACTCAAAACAGCAGATAAATTAGTAAAAGAAAATGTTCAGAAAGTAGAAAATACATTTTGGGATAAAGGGTGGTGAGTAATGAAATCAGTAGGATTTCAGAAGTTCTAAAAATTGTTGCTATTTTCCTTCTGTGAATATTTGTTAAAATTTAAAGGAGAAAATAGATTTACTTTTTTACAGAAATGACTAAAGGACTCAGGCAAGTGGTAGAACTAAAAATAAAAATGAGATTTTTTTAAGGTACAAAAATATTGAACATAGGTTGTCTAATGAAAAAGCAATTACAGCATACACACACACATGCATACAAAAACATAAAGAAGAAAAAGGATACAAAATGTGATGTGGAGAACATAGAGCAGAGTATAGATGGAGACAAATGAAATGGAATCTATTTTTCCAGAAAAATAATGACCTAAGCACATTTGTTAATACAGGTATCTTTACCTGGCTATATTGAAGCAGGATTAGGTATGCCTAACCATGGGACAAACACCAAAATTTAAGAATTCAAAGACCTGAGGTTGGTTGATCCTCAGCCCTTTCTGAATATTACAAATACTTACAAGAGCTCTAAGGTAACCACAAACTATTGTTTCTTTTTTCTATGCCAGAAGCTGTGATTCAAATTATTTGTGTGATTCCTGGGCAACATGATATTTTAGAATAGTCCACAGTGTTCTACTATGCAGCCAGGTTTGATAGGTGCGGCTCCACAAACTTGAACTTTGTTACTGCCACATAATGTTTTAAGCTCTGTCTGATCTTCTATGCCAGTTTGGAGATAATTTTTATCAAAGCTCTTTACACTCTGCTATAGTGCCATGTTTCTCATGTGAGTCCTGAATTTATAATATATATACTGTATGATACATAAAGTAGATTAAAAGGAAAAAAGTCTGTTTATTGCTGATACTCTCTAATTCCTATGGGGATTTGCAAGTTCTAATTTATTATAATATATTATATTATAAATGCCCTCGGTTTGAAAATATTTGTCATTTGTGATTCTGTTGGATTTCATTTATTTTATAAATGGTTAGCTGTTCTTTTCCCTGATGCAGACATGACTGCAAACCATACTAGAGGGAAAGAAAATTCACAGCTGCTATGTTTTATAGTGATACCAAGGCCATTCAATAGAATGATTGCCTTTTCCTATTATGTATTATTACATAGTTCATAATATATGAATTTTCTGCCATTGAATAGCAAAAATGTCTCTCCTCCATTGTGTGTTCCTACATATCATGTATCTCAATATTAATAAATCTACATTCTTTTAACATTGCCGTGAATTGATTTAGTTTTATGCAGCAGGATATTCAAACAGCCTTGTCAACTCAGATAGCATGTATCATTAAAAATGTAATTGAAATAACAAATCCATAAGAGCCCTTAAGATTTCAAGAATATATTTATGGGATATAGAGTTACCAAATGAGAACTGGTGATGTTTCTTTTTTTTCCCCTGAGGTTTCTGTTTGCAGAAGTAAAATTTTATGTTGGTGTTCAAATATATCAGTGTTCATAAAATTCAAAAGTTTATCATTTGCAATTAGCTATTATGACTCTATCATAAAATTATAAAAAAAATTTTAAGTGACACACCTATGTGAATACAGGCAAGTGCATTAGTGCTTCTAAAATTGGGATTAGACACTTCCAAGGGTATCCTGAAAAGGCACAGTATTTTTAAACACTTAAGTGAACAAAGCTATCCGTTATGGTTTGGATGTGAAATATTTCCCCAAGGCTACTGTGGTGAAGGTCTGGTCTCCAAAGTAGCAAAGTTCAGAGAAGGGGCTTTGGGAAGTGACTGGGTCATGAGGCTGTGACTTCATCAGTGGATAAATGGATTCATGACAAATAATCTAATGGTATTATTGGGATGAGGAAAAAAATGTGGGAGGTGAGACCTGGTTGAAAAAAGCAGGTCTCTGGGGAGTGCCTAGAATGATTTATATTGTTGCCTACCTTTCCCACCACACCCCATACCTCTCTGCTTCCTGGGTACCATTAGGTGCCTAGCTTTATTCTGCCATTCCCTTCTACCATGATGTTCTGCTACCTGAGGCCTAGAAACAGAGCTGGTTGACCACACACTGGAAACTCTGAGTGTGAACCATAAATCTTTGCTCCTCAAGGTATTTCATCTCACTGATAAAAAGCTGGCTAACACACATTGGATAAATAGCCTTTTTGTGTGTGTATGTTAAACTGATCAGAGGTGACACATGTCATAAGCAAGTTACGATCAATTATTGATGAGTTCAGAAAGATGTAAAAATAATTAATGCTTTCAGAAAATCAAATCATGTGCCCATAAAATTCAGGAATATTATTTTACAAATGGAAACTGACATTCGAATCATTCCATTGGAGTATGTGATGATTCAAAAAGAACACTGCATCAATGATTTTCCATGTGTAACTTACATTTTTACATGTCTTATAAACAAAGGCAGTGACAGTCTTCAGTTCTGTACTATACTATCCAAGATGTTTGCATAACAAGAACTTGGAAACAGTATTTGTGTCTCCTTCTGGAACATGATGCCTATTTATTTGTTGCCCAAGATAACCTCTGGAGTAATGGTTGAGCATGTTTGATTGCAGTCTATTATAAAATATCAAGATTTCTAAGGTCAGGATTGCTGGGCTATGAAGAAGCAGCCACACTGTGTAGGAAGGATTCCCTAGACCAACTTATTTCTCTTTCTTGGGAAATTTAAAAACTCTTTTCCAGAGTCCCTTAGCAGAGAACCTTCACATTGAATTGTACAGAGGAGTTTACTATGATTTGTTACATTATAGTTGATGTTCTAAAATCTGGAGAGGACTGGCTAGGTAAAACATTTATTAGTGTATTAGGAATAAAATGGGGAAGGTGGATTCCATGTAAGACACCAAATTACCTATAAAAATTCATTACCTATGAAAATTTCTGTTATTGATGTGGTACTGATATCACTATGTATTATCAGCCCCTCTAGGGTAATTCATTACCTAAAACATTTTCATAATTTATCTTCTGGTATTTTCTGGATATGAAATTATTCCATCCAAAAAGAGTGATAATACTTGGAAAGACTGGGAAAAAATAAACTTCTCATCATTCTCTCTTTTAAGTTGATAAATCCAAACATTATACAATATTGATCAGGGTAGCTACTCTTGACCAATCATTTTTAAAACACAGTATTTTCAAATGAGCCAATTGGTTAAAAATGATTTTAAAGAAGCAACCTAAGATTATCCAAGGGAATTTCTGGGTTAAATAGATGGCAATAAAATCCATTTTGAAAAAATATTAAGAATGAAAATATGAAGTATATTGTAAGTAAGTTCTTACTGCATTGAAAATGCTCACAAACTTACTATAATTAAATTAGTTTGACAGTGGTATAGATAAGCACAAATCAGTTAAAATCCACATCCAGTTGGATATATATCTAAATATATATGATTATTTAGAATATGATAAATATGGAATCAAAATCATTATGTAAATGACAGCTTTCAATAATAATGACACTGTAATATTCTGTCTGCCTAATTAGAGCTTTGAACTAAGTGTAGTGTTGAAATGTATTAAGGATTTTTATGTAAAACATGGAATAAAAGCACTGGATTAATAATTTTAAAATAACCTTAAATAATTTTTGGACTGGAATGTTTTTTATAAGCATACTGATATTCTAGACCTAGTTTAATTTTATAGCAACAATAAAAAGATAATACATAAAATCTCCTTTTATATAACCTCTGAGATCAATTTGGCAATACTAACAAAACTTCAAAACTATTTTTTGACAAAAATATCTACCATCTGTCACCCTTTTCAACCTTTCTCATGTGGGCACATGAAAATAAAAGATATGAAGGTATTAATAATTAACATTGTTTGTAGTAGCAAATTCAAAACAAACTGATGAAAACTACAATGGTAGACACAAATAATCTTAGTTGCTGTAAGAAAGTGATACATTAAAATATTTTGCACTTCTTTAAAATGAATGACATAGAACCTCTCTCGTGATATGGAAATATTGCTAAGATAAAATATTTGTACCCTTTTAAAGTAGTTAGGAAGATTTGTGTGTGCAGTATGGAAATATCGTGATGATATATCATTGACTGAAAGAAGTGGAATACATTTAAATATATAAGATTCTCTATATGAATAAAGAAATCTGAAATGTTTTATGTCTAGCATCCAAATGCATGCATACATATCAAGATTTTTTGGGGGATTAGAGGAATTAGGTAATGGGAATAAAATAATTGGGAAGGATTATATTTTTATTGTAACATGCCTTCATTATTTTAATTATAGTAACAGGAGCAATAGCTATTCAGAATATGTTGTGTGTTTTGGGGATGTGGTTACTATATGCATGTATACTTATTATCATGTGAAATACATGCCTTGAAATTTAAAGGGTGTCTATTTATATGACATAATGATAAGTCTATACCTCATTTGACACTGAAAAAGAGGAAGTTGTTATCCAATTCTGAGAAAATTCAATAAAAAAGCTATTGTACTCCACATAGGTCAGATTATACACAGTTACAGTAATAAGGGCATCCATATAGCATTCTTTCCTGAGAAGGAGTAGAATCCTCAGACAATAGGGGAAAAATGACTTGCAGAAATTAATGTCTCCAGATTTATAGATGAGAGATGTATATAGGCATTAGTCATGGCTCAACCAGAGCATCAAGTCAGACTCACTGTAATCATTTGCATTTTGATAAACTACATTGATAATGCCATGTGTAGGTCATAGGCATAGCACCATGGAGAAAGTAAGCAGTACGACTGAGGACCCAAGACTACATTGATAGGGCAAGCCACAGGAAAAGGAACAAATCTATCAGCTAGTTGGCAGAATGGAAAAGCTAAGAGAAAATGTATGTACTTCATCAAACACAAAGAAAAAAATACAGTGATAAATTCCCATTGGACTGTCATTGGCTCTGGCACCCATCCCAATTAAGCTGATTCATTGTTCAACTAGTAACATAAATTTACATCAATGAGACTTGCAGTTTAAGCTCTAAAGAGACCTTCTATCAAAATGCAAGTGGATAGTTATTTGTACCAATTAGAAGGCACACATAGGATTTTTAGGAGAATAAAAAAATGTCTAAACATCACTTTTGTCAGCTTTTGATTAAAAAAATTTCAGAAAGTAATATCAACTCTATGTAAATTATATAGTATAATAGAGCTAAGAAGAAGAGTAGCAATTTTTCTAAAAATAAATGATAGAAAAAATTGTTCAAGTATCAGTTTTGTACTTCTCAAACAAGAATTGTTTTGAACAGAGAAGCACAATGTGATATATATTGAAACTTTTCTGAGATGGACAAAGAAGTGCTTGGAGGAAAATGCACCATCTGAATATTTTTTAGTTTTAGGACACAAAGAATAAGAAGAGTGAAATCAAGCATTCAATGCAAGAAGGTTTAGAAAGGTATATAAGAAAAATGAATTTACAAAGGCAGAAAACAAAAATTTGGAGTAACTGAAAACAAGAAAAGATTTTAAAATATTAAAAACAAAAAACAAGTTCTTTAAAAATTAGTACAATTCATTTTTTAAAAAATAAAAACAATTGGGGGCAGTGGTGCACACCTCTAATACAAGCAACTTGGGAGTCTGAGGCAAGAGGATCATAAGTTTGATGTCAGCCTCAGAAACTTAGCAAGACACTAAGCAATTTAGTGAGTGCCTGTTTGAAAAATAAAGAACAAAAAGGGCTGGGGATGTGATTCAGTGGTAAAGTGCCCCTGGGGTAAATCCCTAGTACCAATGATAAATAATAATAATAATAATAATAATAATAATAATAATATTATTAATGTAGTGAGTTCATTGAAGAAAAGTGTGAGAAATTAATGTGTTCACATGAACTGTTTTCTTTAACATGACATATATATCAAAGAGAGAGAGGGAGAGTTAGTATTAATTTATAAGTTAAAGGTATTTATTTGGCCTAATAGAGATCTATTAAAGGGGTAATTATAGGTTCCTCAAAAGAGTTAGCAATGGAACAGCTACATGATCCAGCTATCCCAATTCTCAGTATGTATCCAAAAAGATTGAAATCTGCATACTACATTGATACGTGCATACCTCTGTTCATAGCAAAACAGTGCAAAACAGCCAAGGAACCAACCTATGTGCCCATCAACAGATGAATAGATAAAGAATATGCAGTATATATACACAGTGGAGTTTAATTCAGTCATAAAAAGAAGAAAATTATATAATTTGCAGGAAAATGAATGGAATTGGAGAACATTGTGTTATGAACAAATGAGTCAGGCTCAGAAAGTAAAGGGATGAATATTTTATCTCATATATGGAAGCTACAAAGAAAAAAAGGAAAAATAATAAAAAAGAATGTCATGAAAATAGAAAGGAGATTAGTAGGGCAGAGGAAGGGGATCCATGAGAGGATGGGAGGGAGGGTAAATCAGGTACTGGGGAATGAAATTGATCAAATTATGGTATGTGTGGTTTGTGCATGTATGAATATATCACAAAAATCCCACCATAATGCATGATGATTGTGCTCCAATAAACTTTTAATTGTATTTCAGAATTAGCTATCCAAATGTTTCAGCTTCCTTTATTTCCAGTCAACCTAAGGTATTTTAAAAATTAGCTAAATAAATTTTGAATTTTTTAAATTGATGAAATAGTTGTAAAACAAGTATATGGAATGGCTAGAAGTATAATACAGATACATTTTACTATTAAATAAATTGTGTGGGAGATTTTAGTAAGTTCAGTAGCCCATACTTTGACAGTAAATTGAAGGCTTGGTTTTGAGGGCCATCAACTACACTGGAACATTCTTAATGCCTTTTGGTAACTGTGAGATTATTTGAACCCTCCTTTAAAACATTGCCACTTTGGCTTCCAGAGAAACCAGCCTTGCTGACTAGAAGACCAGAGGGACAACAGCTAAAACTCTGTGGAGTTTACAAAAATGGTCCATGCTGTATGCCTCTATGAAAGGATGGCCTCAAGTACCCATTGATCATTTTTTTTCTAACTACTGGCATTTACATAAACCAGAAAAGAGAGAAACACATACAAGAACAAAATAGTATAGGTAAATACATACCTCACATACACAAAATTTTAGAATAATGAGCAAGACTCTTATATGTGTAAATTAGAAACAATTCACATAATACGTACATGTAGATTCAAATCTAAGAAGAGAGAATACCTCCTTGAACTAAATTTCCCAGGAAGAAGTCTTCAAAGAGTAACATAAAGTTATAATGTGAATATTGCCTCATATTTAAAAGGATAGAACTGATTACAAGTAACGGCTTCTCAAACCAAGACTTAAAATTATTTATAAGTTACAAAAATATCCAGCATTCAACAACATCAAATTTACAATGTCTGGTATCCAATAAATCATTACCAGACAGGAAATGAAGCAGGACAATGTGATGCATAATGAAGAGAAATAAATTAATTAAAACCACCCAGAATTGGCAGATGTTATACTAAGAAGGAACAGATATTAAAAAATTAGGGACCGGGAGCAGAGCTGCTTGCCGGCTCCAGCAGGGAATTTGGGCCCGGTGGTGCCATTCTACAGCTTCCCTGGCAGAGAGATTCCATCTTGAGCTGTCCGAGCCCTGGGACCTAAGCCCACCCCTTCCCGCAGGGACACGGCGCTGCTGCTCCAGGTGAGATTTAGCCGGAAGTGGAGCTGTTTGCCGGCTCCAGCGGGGAATTTGGGCCCATCGGCGCCATTCTACAGTTTCCCTGGTGGAGAGACACCATCTTCAGCTGTCTGAGCCCTCGGACCTAAGCTCAGCCCTTCCCGCAGGGACACGGCGCTGCGACTCCAGGGCCACGGTGCTGCATCTCCTGGTTGCCTCTGCCCAGAAGCATTGATCATTCCCAACCTGGAGGTTGTGAGACAGCAGCTATCTTGGGTCACCACTTGATCAAGCACCTCTCAAACATCTGGTGCATTGCTGGAAATCAGCAGGGATGCCCTAAGTCTTTACAGGGAAATTGCAATTCCTCTGATTTGCACTACTAGAGGGGAGGATATATGAGCAGCATGGGAAAACACGGGAAGAAAGTGTCCCAAACAAACCTGGATGGTGCATCAGGAGATCCCAAAGACAGCATGGTAGAAGGAATGACAGAAAGGGAGTTCAGAATGTTCATAATTAAAATGATCTGAGAAGAGAATGAGGTGACAAGACAGCAGATTCAGGCTATGAATAATCAGCTAATAGAGCAATTGCAGGAAGCAAAAAATCATTTCAATAAAGAGATAGAAGTTCTGAGAAAAAAAACAAACAGAAATCCTTGAAGGAAACAAGGAAATGAAGGAAAAAATCAACCAAGTTAAAAACTCAGTAGAAAGCATAATTAACAGAATAGATCACTTGGAAGACAGAACCTCAGACAATGAAGACAAAATATTTAATCTTGAAAACAAAGTCGAACAAACAGAGAAGATGGTTAGGAATCATGAACGAAACCTCCAAGAAATATGGGACATCATGAAAAGACCAAATTTAAGAGTAATCGGGATTGAGGAAGGCACAGAGATACAAACCAAGGGTGTGAACAATCTGTTCAATGAAATAATATCAGAAAATTTCCCAAATATGATGAATGAGATGGAAAATCAATTACAAGAGACCTACAGGACACCAAATACACAGAATTTCAACAGATCCACACCAAGGCACATTAAAATGAAAATGCCTAACATACAAAACAAAGATAGAATTTTAAAGGCTGCGAGAGAAAAGCAGCAGATTACATACAGGGGGAAACCAATATGGATATCAGCAGAATTCTCAGCCCAGACCCTAAAAGCAAGAAGGGACTGGAACAACATATTTCAAGCTCTGAAAGAAAAGATATGCCAACCAAGAATCTTATACCCAGCAAAACTTACCTTCAGATTTGATGATGAAATAAAATCCTTCCATGATAAACAAAAGCTTAAAGAATTCACAAAGAGAAAGCCTGCCCTACAGAACATTCTCAACAAAATATTCAAAGAGGAAGAAACGAAAAATAACAATCTCGGTCACCATGGGGAGGAACTACCCTAATGAAAGAGTCAAACAAAGGAGAAACAAAGTTAAGCTAAAAACCCCAAAAAAGCTAAAATGACGGGGAATACAAGTCATATCTCAATAATAACCCTGAATGTAAATGGCCTAAACTCATCAAACAAAAGACATAGACTGGCAGACTGGATTAAAAAGAAAGACCCAACAATATGCTGCCTTCAAGAGACTCATCTCATAGAAAAAATGCCCACAGACTAAAGGTGAAAGGGTGGGAAAAAACATACCATGCACATGGACTAAGTAAAAAAGCTTGGGTTTCCATTCTCATTGCAGACAAAGCAGACTTCAAGCCAAAGTTAGACAGAAGGGATAAAGAAGGACATTTCATACTGCTTAAAGGAAGCATAAATCAACAGGACATAACAATCATAAATATTTATGCACCAAACAATGGTGCACCCATGTATGTCAATCAGATCCTTCTCAATTTCAGGAATCAAATAGACCAAAACACAATAATACTCGGAGACTTTAACACTCCTCTCTCACGGGTGGACAGATCCTCCAAGCAAAAATTGAACAAAGAAACCATAGGACTCAATGACACAATCCCTAATTTGGACTTAACAGACATATATAGAATATTCCATCCATCAAAAAGCAAATATACTTTCTTCTCAGCAGCTCCTGGGTCCTTCCCTAAAATAGACCATATGTTATGCCACAAAGCTACTCTTAGCAAATACAAAAACATAGAGATACTACCTTGTATACTATCAGGTCATAATGGAATGAAATTAGATATCAATGATAAAGTTAGAAACAGAAACTACTCCAAGACCTGGAGATTAAATAATATGCTATTGAATGATACATGGGTAACAGAAGACATTAAGGGAGAAATTAAAAGATTCTTAGAAGTCAAGGAGAACAAAGATACAACATATCGAAATCTCTGGGATACTATGAAAGCAGTGCTAAGAGGAAAGTTCATTGCAGGGAGTGCATTTAATAAAAGAATGAAAAGTCAACAAATCAATGACCTCACATTACAGCTCAAAGCCCTAGAAAAAGAGGAACAGATCATCACCAAAAGTAGTAGAAGACAGGAAATAATTAAAATCAGAGCTGAAATCAATGAAATTGAAACCAAAGAAACAATTCAAAAAATTGACGAAACAAAAAGTTGGTTCTTTGAAAAAATAAACAAAATTGATAAACCCTTAGCCACGCTAATGAAAAGAAGGAGAGAGAAACTCCAAATTACTAAAATTCGTGATGGGAATGGAAAT
>JAJEJO010042195.1:0-25990 GCA_020662805.1 Glaucomys volans | reverse complement strand
TCAATTTCAAGCAATGAAATAGAGGAAGTCATCAAAAGCCTACCAACCAAGAAAAGTCCAGGACCAGATGGATTCACAGCTGAGTTCTATAAGACCTTCAAAGAAGAGCTCATTCCAATACTCCTCAAAGTATTTCACGAAATAGAGGAGGAGGGAACCCTTCCAAACTCATTCTATGAAGCTAATATCACCCTGATACCAAAACCAGAGAAGGACACATCAAGGAAAGAAAATTTCAGACCCATATCTCTAATGAACATAGATGCAAAAATTCTTAACAAAATTTTAGCGAACCACATACAAAAGCATATTAAAAAGATAGTGCACCATGATCAAGTGGAGTTCATCCCGGGGATGCAAGGTTGGTTCAACATCCGGAAATCAATAAACGTAATTCGCCACATCAACAGACTTAAAATCAAGAACCACATGATTATTTCAATAGATGCAGAGAAAGCATTTGATAAAATACAGCACCCATTCATGCTCAAAACACTAGAAAAAATAGGGATAGTGGGGACATTCCTTAATATTGTAAAGGCTATCTATGCTAAGCCCACAGCTAACATCATTCTAAATGGAGAAAAATTGAAAGCATTCCCCCTAAGAACTGGAACAAGGCAGGGATGCCCTCTTTCACCACTACTATTCAACATTGTTCTTGTAACTCTAGCCAGAGCAATTAGACAGACCAAAGAAATTAGAGGAATAGGAATAGGAAAGGAAGAGATCAAACTATCCCTATTTGCTGATGACATGATTCTCTATTTAGAAGATCCTAAGAATTCCACCAGAAAACTTCTGGAACTCATTAATGAATTCAGTAAAGTAGCAGGATATAAAATTAATGCTCATAAATCCAATGCATTTTTATTCGTAAGTGATGCATCCTCTGAGAGAGAAATTAGGAAAAGTACCCCATTCACATTAATCTCAAAAAAAATAAAATACTTGGGAATCAATCTAACAAAAGATGTGAAAGACCTCTACACTGAGAACTACAGAACACTAAAGAAAGAAGTTAAAGAGCATCTGAGAAGATGGAAAGATCTCCCATGTTCTTGGATAGGCAGAATTAATATTGTCAAAATGGCCATATTTCCAAAAATGCTATACAAATTCAATGCAATTCCAATTAAAATCCCAATGACGGACCTCATAGAAATAGAGCAAGCAATCATGAAATTCATTTGGAGGAATAAGAGACCCAGAATTGCTAAAGCAATCCTTAGCAAGAAGAGCGAAGCAGGGGGTTTCACAATACCAGACCTTCAACTACACTACAGAGCAATAGTAACAAAAACAGCATGGTATTGGTACCAAAATAGACAGGTAGGTCAATGGTACAGAATAGAGGACACAGAGACAAACCCACATAAATACAGGTATCTCATACTTGACAAAGGAGGCAAAAACATGCAATGGAGAAAAGACAGCCTCTTCAACAAATGGTGCTGGGAAAACTGGAAATCCATATGCAGCAAAATGAAACTAAACCCATATCTCTCACCCTGTACAAAACTCAACTCAAAGTGGATCAAGGACCTAGAAATCAGACCAGAGACTCTGCACCTAATAGAAGAGAAAATAGGTCCAAATCTTCATCATGTTGGCCTAGGACCAGATTTCCTTAACATGACTCCCAAAGCGCAAGAAATAAAAGCAGGAATCAAGGATTGGGATAGAGTCAAACTAAAAAGCTTTTTCTCAGCAAAGGAAACAATCAGCAATGTGAAGAGAGAGCCTTCAGAGTGGGAGAAAATCTTTGCCACACACACTTCAGATAGAGCACTAATCTCCAGAATCTACCAAGTACTCAAAAATCTTTACACCAAGAACACTAATAACCCAATCAATAAATGGGCCAAGGAAATGAACAGACACTTTACAGAAGAAGATCTACAAGCAATCAATAGATTTATGAAAAAATGTTCAACATCCCTCGTTATAAGAGAAATGCAAATCAAAACCCCCTTAAGATTTCATCTCACCCCAATTAGAATGTCTTTTATTAAGAACACAGGCAACAACAGGTGTTGGCAAGGATGTGGGGAAAAGGGTACACTCATACATTGCTGGTGGGATTGCAAGTTGGTGCAGCCACTCTGGAAAGCAGTGTGGAGATTCCTTAGAAAACTTTGAATGGATCCACCATTGCCCCCGCTATCCCTCTCCTTGGCCTATACCCAAAAGACTTAAAATCAGATTGCCTCAGTGATGCAGCCACATCAATGTTCATAGCTGCTCAATTCACAATAGCTAGATTATGGAATCAACCTAGATGCCCTTCAGTAGATGAATGGATAAAGAAACTGTGGTATATATACACAATGGAATATTACTCAGCCATAAAGAAGAATAAAATTATGGCATTTGAGGTAAATGGATGATGTTGGAGACTGTTATGCTAAGTGAGATCAGCCAATCCCAAAAATCCAAAGGCCGAATGGACTCTCTGATAAATGAATGATGATGCATAATGCGGGGGGGAAGGGTGGCAAGAATGGAGGAAGGTTAGATAGCATAGAGGGAAGGGAGAGGTGGGGTGGGGTGGGGGGTAAAAATAGTAATAGAATGTGTGACAGATACCATTGCCCTGTGTACATGCATGAACGCACAGATGGTGTGACTCTACTTTGTATACAACCAGTGAAACAATAGCTGTACTCCATTTGTGTTCAATGAATCAATAAATAAATAAAAAAAAATCTTAAATTGCAAAAAAAAAAAAAAATTAGTAAAACTGTTTCCTATATGTTGAATCATAGTTCAGCAGTTCCTTTTTAAAGCAGTCTTTAAAAATTAAAAATGTATTTATCTTGTGATCCAGATATTCCACACAAATAATGGCATGTGCTTATACTAATATTCGTAAATAGATGTTTATAGCAGCTTTAATTTTAATACTCAAAACCTGAAAACATCCTAAATGTCCAATCATAGGGTAAAAGATCATGTTTGATCCATATAATAGAATGTTGTTCATCAACATAACAAATGAACTATTGATATATACAACATAAATTAATCTCAATATAATTATGTTAGAAATGAAAGAGTTCATACTATTAATTTATGTTAAAAGCTTAAAAATAAAAACTCATTAAAGAGTGACAAAGAGCAGATCATGTTCTCTTTGAGTACTAAGGTGAGAGGGACTGGGAATACTAAGGAAAAGTATTAGAAAAATTTGGGGGATGATGGTTATATTCATTATCTTTATTATATTACTTATACCATATGCAGAGAAGTATATATGTTTAAATATGTGTGTATTGTCAAAATTTAACCAATGTTAATAAATATCAATAACATTAACTTTGTTAATAAATATCAATAATATAATGTTAACATTATTAGTAAATATTAATAGAGAAAATCTGAAAACCATCCAAATTTCTGTCTATGAGTTAATGGATAAACATTTTTTTTATTACAAACCAATTCTTACTTCAATCAAGCTGTACTAAAATACAAAATATATGCCGTTTTCACTGGCCAGGTTTATTAAATTTCCAAGTTATAAAGAATACTAATACTATGTTAACTGTCAGTGTATAAAACTAGAAAAACTTTTCACATATTTACTCAGCATGATTATTAATTTTTAAATTGCACAAAAAAGTTAACATGTAATTTCACATTACAAATTCTAAATAAAAGTCTGAACAAGCTTCAGAAGTAGCGACAACAAAATCAGAAAATGATAAAAAATTGTTTTCCTTCTCAGTATTGTATAAGGCAATTCTATGTTAAATATTGAAATCTTAAATTATCTCACAAATAAAATAATATATATGCAAATGAAGAAAACAAAAGAATTGCATTTTCAAATGACCATGGTTCTGGTAAAACTGATTAAAATACAAATACTATAAGAAAATAGTCCATTATTAAGACATCTGGGTGAAAAAAACTAGTTTCCAATATTGCTTCAGTAATCAATTATAAAATAAAAGAAGTAAGAATTTTACCTCACAACTCTGAAAAACACAAACTATCTAGGGATAAATTTAACATATTAATCTTATGTGAAGCAAACATTCAAATTCTACCAATAAAAAGACATGAATATCGAAAAAATATTTCTTGTTCTTTGATACAGTAATTCAGACTTGCAAACATGTAGCTTCCTTGTTTATTTCTTTGAAAGTTGGAAATTTCTTTATTTTCATATTAGCCCCTGTTGGCTCAGTTTTCCATATATAATTTTCTAAGCTTTAACATCATGTGTTACTTTGAAAACACTCTTTTCATTGTACTGATTTTATTTTAAATCATTAGTGTATTGATTTAGTTTTATGTTGAAGAAGAAAAGTGAAGGGGGAATATGCTTTTCCATTTAGGAATTCATTTCATTATAAGGGTTCTCATAGTCTTCCAAATTTATATAGTTTTTCTAAGGAACTTTGTGGGGAAAAAAAAATTGTTTTACTTTTCTAGAATTTTGTGTAGGACATGTTTTGATATTGTAGGAAGGTTCATGTGTTAACTTTCTGTTTCAAGAGCCCAGGAGAAGGTTAGTTCCTTCTCGGCATCATGTAGATAACTTATGTTGGGTAAAAACCTTGGGATATTAAGCTACGCAAGTTAGGAATGGCTTTGCTTCTTACTCCTAGTTCTCAGCATTCAAGACTTGCATTATATTGCATTATATTTCCAGTTCATCAGTACTTCTATATGGGTCTTACAGCCAAATTCTTTAGAAATTTTTATTAGACATTATAGTATATTAGACATTATAATATGAAAAATTAAAATCTGTTAGGATTTGGATATATAAATGTTCTCAGAAAATCTCAGTTTTGAGAGCATGATCCCCAGTGCAGAAAGCTTTAGAGGAGGAGGTTTTAGACAATGCTGGAAGCTGTAGTCTCATCAAGGACTTAATTCATTTGATGGATTCATGATTTCAATGATAACTATAGGAAGGTGGAATATGGCTTGAGGAAGGTCATTGGGGGCTTTTATTTGGAGATTCATTTTGTCCTGGATTTTCATCTGTTTCCTGCCTGCCATGAGAGGAGCAGATTTCCTGTGCCACACCCTTCCACCATAATGTTCTGCCTCATTTCAGGACCAGAGAAATGGAGCTGACCAACCAAGAACTGAATCTCTGAAACCATGAACCCCAAATAAACCTTCACGTTCTTCAGTCAGGTATTTCGGCCACAGTGATGGAAAGCTGACTAACACACTATCCCTTAGCAATTTCTAGGTCAGAATATTTGAGTAAGGATACCCCACATTAAATAGTTTCAGTTCAATCTGGCTTCTGGCCACATTGATTCACCTTTTATATTCATAATTATTGCTTCTGGTATTGAGTATTTTCTTGGGGTCTTGTCATAGAGAGTTCATTATTTTCTTCCAGAACTAACAGATCTTCAAGTAGGAAAGAATTGCTACAAATTTCTGTACTTCACAAGCCTTTCCCACAGTGCTCAGGGGCATAGGAAACCATGCTCTTTAACCATCCTAGGACTATCCTAATATCCCACGTTATTTAAATTATTAATCAGCAGTAGATCTGGATTATGGAAATATTCACAAAGTAATCTATGCTTAGTACAATTCTGCCTCTGGAGAATCATTTGAAAAAATTCATTCAATAATCATTTATTGCACACTACACACACACACATACACCATTTGATTATGTGCCTTAGAGGGCATGAAGATGGGTCAGCAACAGTGTTTCTGTTCAAGTTGTTGGTGTTTATTTTGGGAGTTATACAAATAAACAGAGTTTTGTAATACAAATCCAATACATTCACAACCTAGAGATAAAAGGAAGTCTACTAGAGGTAGCCTCTAATATTAAGGATAAATTGAGTTTCAGTCTCTATATGTTGAGAGAGTAGAATTGTGGTAAACTTGGCATTCCTAAGTTGAATCATTCACTCGCCATCAGTGATGTAATGATCTTGAGCAGTGTATAACCTTTGTGAACTTTCATATGCAGTGTACATGACGGAGATAATAGCATGTTCACAGAGTGCAGCTGTGAAGTCTAAATGAGAAAATATCCATACAGCACCTAGCAGTCTCTGACCCATAGTACATGTTCAATGAAGGTCAGCTACTATTGATGTTGTTATAATAATTTTCAATACTACATGTGCTTGAGGGGAAGGCATAAGAGCATTAACATGAATATGAGCAAAATCCTGGAAGCAACAAAGCATGAGATTTTGTGATAAACAGTAGAAGGTAATTTTTATTTGAACATATGGTTCATTGGGAAAATAGTAACAGGATGGTGATACTGGAAAAAGTAGATTGAGGATTTATGCAAGGGCTTAAGTGCTGGGTTAATAAATTTATAATTAATTTAACACAAAAGAATGAGTCACAGAAGTTAATTAAGCATGGGAGTGATATAATTTGGCCTGCTCTTGAAAAAAATGAGTCATGGATTTCGATGGAAAAAGACACAGGAAGGCCAGTTTAAAAGCAATTAAAGTCATCACTGTAAAGGGAATGATTTTTTTTACAAGAACCCCAGGACCAAACTGTACTACAATAATAGAAAGAAGTGTTCCAAGAAAACTAATGAAGAGGCAGCTGCGTAATTTGGCTGTGGGAAGAATGTAGACAACAGGAAGATTGAGTTGACCAAGACCAATCTCAACAACCAAAATTGGTACATGATAAACCTCATGAGTCCATGGAACACACAGTCTGAGAACAAGAAGTTAAATTCATGGTGAAACTGAAGAGATAAGGGCTAAAAGTATTTTGGAAATACTGACAAAGAGGGTTAGTTTAGGATGTTGGAGATTAAGGCTTAAAGATGAGAGGTTTGAGAAAGAGGGGAGATGAAAGCACTTGGTTCTATTTCTTCAGCTCTTCTAAACAATTCCAATCCAAATAGACCAGGGAAGGAGGACAATTTAAATGCAGACTTCTACAATGAATTGCTCCAAACCTTGGCACAAACAGGGCACACAGGTCTACAGGATACCAACCAGTTGCTCATTCCCAGTTCAAATTTGCTTTTAATGAATCATGCAGACAGATAGAGGAAGTGAACAGGGTAAACACCTGGATGATTTATTGTCTAAACTGACTTGTACATATGATGCAATGGGCAGGTTCAGTATTATTTCTTTTCTCCTCATGATTTCCTTCTTTGCTTCTAAAACTCCTTAATTTCCTCCCAGGATTGTCCCTCGAGGTGGAGCTAGTCTGTCAAAGTATTTCTGAATTTATTATTCACTTTTTTTCCACTGCAATTTTCTCTTTGTAATGCCATTAGGATGAGTGACATTTGTTCCTCCCCAATTGTAACCATCAATATTTTCCAATTAATACAAATGACAGAAACATGAGGAACTCCTAATTTTCTTTGAGCAATTGAAAAAGAAATAGAGCTTCCAGAAAAGTACAAAAGGAAAATTTTAAAACATGAGAAATGCCATAGGGGAAAAAATGTTTAGGTAAATGACACATTGTCAAGATAAATAATAGTATAAATAACTTGCAAGGGACATTTTGGTAATTTAAAATTTTGTTAACAGCGAAGTGATGCATTTCTAAAGAAAGTCATTCAAGGGCTGGGGTTGTGGCTCAGTTGTAGAGCATTTGCCTAGCATGTGTGAGGTCCTGGGTTTGATTCTCAGCACTGCATATAAATAAAGGTTCATGAACAACTTTCTTAAAAAAAAAGTAATTCAAAAAGTCAGGTAATAATCTGGAAGAAAATGTATTGAAAATATAGACAATCCCCTCCAAAATTCTATATTTATGGGAGAAGATTGAAATTTTGAACTAAATCTCACTGTCAAATTAATGGTCTTAGTCATTATTCCTTTTGGTTATCAAATTATTTGCCAGACAAGGCAGAATAAAAACAGGGTGTGGGTGGCAGGGGGTAACAGGATGATAAAATCCTGTCATAATATTTAAAAAGAGTACTTATAAAGTATTCATACTAATAAATATTAACAATATTAGGTTCCATTTCTTTAGCTTGCATTATTTTCTACAAATATTGAACCTAAAAATAAACATCAGTATATCCAGTTTTGATACCTTATTCAAGTTGCTGTTCTTATTTCCAAACAATGGTTTCAAATACCACATCTCTCATCCCAGTGTGGCAATGAAAATGCTTATTCTTCAAAACATCTCTTTTAATTATTATTTGCTGTCATTCTTATTGCTGGAGTAATATTCTCTTTCCTTATTCCTTTGGGCCTAAAAAGAAAAATGCCATAGATCCCAACATTTTATTAGCTTTTGTAAAATTCTATCCCATCCTATGGACAGCTAATATTACTTATCCTAACAATTTTTAATATCAATTTATCTGTGGGGCACTATCTTTCAGGCAAACATGAATGGACATATTTAGTGTTTGCTAACCCTCCCAGGTATTGTGTTCCCTTCCTTCTAGACTTTGTATTCCCCTTATCTGGAGTGTCCATGACTATTAAATCCTCACCACAGAATATTCTTACTTCACAGTGATCCTGTGTTTTTATGACTCTTAAATATATCTCCAACTAACTGGATGCAGTGGTGCATGCCTCTAATTCCAGCAACTTGGAGGCTGAAGCAGGAGGATTAGAAATCAATGAAGCCCTGAGCAACTCAGTCTCAAGAATAAAACATATATATATATATATATATATATATATATATATACATATATATATATTTCTGTAACTAACATATATATCCATGCTTTATCACATTGTGCCTTATATTTTGTCAAATACCTACCTATATATATAAATATATATATATACACCCATATATATACATATACATATGTATACACAAAATAGTGTAGAGTAATAAATTTTCTATTATTGCCCATCCTGATTATTGAGTCTAGTGCTTTGATTACAGAAGGAATGAAATAATATAATAACATAATAATTGGCTATTCAGATCTATCTATATTTAAATACTTCCATACTTCATATATATATATTTTTTAAAATTAATTAATTTATTTTTAATTTTAGGTCATTGTGCACAAATGGAGTACAACTATTATTTTTCTGGTTGTACACAAAGTAGAATCATACAATTTGCATATTTATACATATACATAGGGTGTAGATGTTTACCTCATTCTATATATATCTTTTTCTTGTTTTGTTTTGTTTTTACCTTAAGAGAAACGGTTTCAGGGAAGTTAATTGACTTGTCCATATTAGGTAGCAAGGATGTACCAGAGAAAGTTCTCAAATTCTGAACTTAGACCTTTTCCTTTACTGCAAGCTCACTCTTTTCTTTCATTTCCAATTACTTTCTTCACATAAATATAAAAACCTAGCACTACAGCACAAACTGATGTATATAGATTAGCATTTTTATTTTCTATTTCTTCAAGGTGCTGAAGTGCTGGCATTAAATAAGAACTTTGGGTTTGACTTTGCTTTGGATAATACACCAGTTAAGAGATGCAAGCTTCAATCATATAGGATAATAGATGATCAGCTGAAGAGAGAAATTGATTTTGAAGTTGTAATTTACTTGAAGTGTTTTGATGATCTCATAAAATACAGGCACAAAATTGAAGTTATTTAGGATTTCATGGCTCTCTTAAAGCTTGAATTACTACTTCAGTGGCAAAGTCCCGAGGAAAGATCCACAGGTTCTTGTACTACAGACTATATATTTATTATACTGTGAATATATTTTCTGGTACAGAATCTTCCCCTCTACCCTCAGCTCTCATTCATAAACCTTCTTGTGTGTGTGTGTGTGTGTGTGTGTGTGTGTGTGTGTGTGTTTTCTGCTTCATAAGTGGCCCACTCCAATTCTATTTGGGTGTCTGGTCCATGGTCTACATTTCTGTCAAAAAAAAAATATTTTGGGTGGTATAAGTGACCCTGTATGTATTATCTCTTTAGATGCTGGCCATTTCTCTTTAATACAAGTCTAGTGTTGTATTACTATAAAAGATTTTATGTTTTATTCCTACTAAGACATATTGGCATTTTTAAGCAAGGACAACAAGTTCCAGAAAGAAAATGTAAGAAAACAGTGTTCTGCAGGTAACCTTTTCATCACTGGAGGGTAAAAGAGTGGGTGAGAAGTTTGGAGTGTTGCTCTAGTGCAGGGGTTCTCTGTCCTAGCGGCCAAACGGAACCACCTGCCAGGCTTTTGAAAGCATTCAACCAATTAAATCAGAATCTCTGAAGGAGATAAATGTTTAACCTTCCCCGGTTATGCAATGTGAAGTTAAATATACGAACCACATTCTGGTGGGAATGCCTTCAACAGAAACATGAGAACACTGGAAAACAGTGTCCCTCTAATAGTGTGTGTGCCTGTGGGTAGATTGGTGGGTATGCAGGTAATCAGATGTGTAAGATAAATGATGGATGAAAAAGAAATATATATTATATATTATATATATAATATATATTAAACCATTTATATGTGTGTGTGTATATATATATATTTTTTTTCTTAATTCAAACTCTACAACAGTAAAAGGGAGGTGATGTCATGAACATAATGCCCTAATTTATGTCAGTGTTCTGCCTGAAATACACCCTATCAGCATTTCTCAAAATATAGTACAAGGATTCATTTTTGATAAACATGATTGTTTAAATGGAAAAGAGGTCACTTTATTGTAACAATTTTCATCTATTTTATGTGTCATAGAATTTTATCTATAATCATGTAAAAATATAACTTTTTACTCATATCCTGGTTTAAAATAAGGCTCATGTAGAAGTCATTACAATTATCCCCTTTATGCAGACCACATAAATTACAGATAGCATTTGATCCTAACAATGAAGATTCTAAACCATTTGCTTTTATATCTCTACATATTGTTAAAAGTATGTATTGCATAGATGGTATGGATCCTATGTGTGGAGTTTGTAATGCTGAATTTCTATTTACTACATACACTTTCTTTAGCAATAAGATTAATTTTAGAAGTGAATGATTTTTTTAAATAATCAGGATTTTATATAAATATTTGTTAACTGAAAGTAACGAGAACTGCAGTTTGTTTTATCACACGATGGTGACTTTTTTTGTTGTCTTTTTGTTTTTTTCTGTTTTCTTATTGATTCATTGAGCACAAATGGAGTACAGTTATTGTTTCTCTGGTTGTACACAAAGTAGAGTCACACCATCCGTGCATTCATACATTTACACAGGACAATGATGTCTGTCACACATTCTGTTATTATTCTTACCTCCCCACCCCGACCCCACCCCTCCTTCCCTTTATGCTATCTATCTTTCCTCCATTCTTGCCACCCTTCCCCCCGCATTATGCATCATCATTCATTTATCAGAGAGACCATTCGGCCTTTGGATTTTTGGGATTGGCTGATCTCACTTAGCATAGCAGTCTCCAACATCATCCATTTACCTACAAATGCCATAATTTTATTCTTCTTTATGGCTGAATAATATTCCATTGTGTATATATACCACAGTTTCTTTATCCATTCATCTACTGAAGGGCATCTAGGTTGGTTCCACAATGTAGCTATTGTGAATTGAGCAGCTATGAACATTGATGTGGCTGCATCACTGTAGTAATCTGATTTTAAGTCCTTTGGGTATAGGCCAAGGAGTGGGATAGCTGGGTCAAATGGTGGATCCACTCCAAGTTTTCTAAGGAATCTCCACACTGCTTTCCAGAGTGGCTGCACCAACTTGCACTCCCACCAGCAATGTATGAGTGTACCCTTTTCCCCACATCCTCGCCAACACCTGTTGTTGCCTGTGTTCTTAATAAAAGACATTCTAATTGGGGTAAGATGAAATCTTAAGGTGGTTTTGATTTACATTTCTCTTATTACTAGGGATGTTGAACATTTTTTTCATAAATTTGTTGATTGCTTGTAGATCTTCCTCTGTAAAGTGTCTGTTCATTTCTTTGGCCCATTTATTGATTGGGTTATTAGTGTTCTTGGTGTAAAGATTTTTGAGTACTTTGTAGATTCTGGAGATTAGTGCTCTATCTGAAGACATTAGGGGGGAAATTAAAAGATTCTTAGAGGTCAACAAGAACAAAGATACAACATATCAAAATCTCTGGGACACTATGAAAGCAGTGCTAAGAGGAAAATTCATTGCATGGAGTGCATTTAATAAAAGAATGAAAAGTCAACAAATCAATGATCTCACACTACAGCTCAAAGCCCTAGAAAAAGAGGAACAGATCATCACCAAAAGTAGCAGAAGACAGGAAATAATCAAAATCAGAGCTGAAATCAACGAAATTGAAACAAAAGAAACAATTCAAAAAATTGACAAAACAAAAAGTTGGTTCTTTAAAAAAATAAACAAAATTGATAAACCCTTAGCCACACTAATGAAAAGAAGGAGAGAGAAAACCCAAATTACTAAAATTCGTGATGGAAATGGAAATATTACAACAGACACAATTGAAATACAAAACATAATAAGAAGCTACATTGAAAATTTATACTCCAACAAAATAGAAAACCTGAAGACATCAACAGGTTCCTAGAGGCATATGAGCCACCCAAACTGAATCTGGAGGACATACACAACTTAAATAGATCAATTTCAAGCAATGAAATAGAGGAAGTCATCAAAAGCCTACCAACAAAGAAAAGTCCAGGACCAGATGGATTCACAGCCGAGTTCTACAAGACCTTCAAAGAAGAGCTCATTCCAATACTCCTCAAAGTATTTCATGAAATAGAGGAGGAGGGAACCCTTCCAAACTCATTCTATGAAGCTAATATCACCCTGATACCAAAACCAGAGAAGAACACATTGAGGAAATAAAATTTCAGACCCATATCTCTAATGAACATAGATGCAAAAATTCTTAACAAAATTTTAGCGAATTGCATACAAAAGCATATTAAAAAGATAGTGCACCATGATCAGGTGACGGTCTTTGAAGCATCATTACACTGTGTTTAAAATTGGGGTGTTTAACACATAAACATGCTGTATTTAGATCCTTGCTATGATTAGTCTTTGTGGAGATGTAAATGCCGATTTTATGAATCAATTAAGCAGCATTTTGACATTCCTTAAATACAAACTGTAGGGAGGAGGGATGGGCAAGGGGAAGTACTGAAGACTGAATTAGAACAAATTGTATTCCACAGTTTATAATTTTGCCAAAATGAATCTTAATGCTATATGTAACTAAAAAGAACCAATAAATAAAAAGAAAAAAGTTATAAATTTTAAAGTTCAACCTTTCATTTGCAATGGTATTTTGAAACAAAAAAAGTTTGAAAAGAAAAAAAAAACTATGAAAAACTGATGTCTTTAAACAAACCACATAGAATATTCAAGAATTGTAAGAATGCAATGCTACTGGGAATGATGATAGAAAAAGTACTGTGTTGATTATACCATGGTATTTAACTGAAACATTGGAATCACTGGAATAATTGTGAAAACACCTTTTAAAATTTTGTTAGTTTTCTTAAACATGGGAAAGGCATAATCAGTAGCAACACATGTAACTACACTATTTGATTAGTTAAACAACATGATTCATTATGTAATTACAGATGAATGGAATCTTCATTTATCAATAATTATGCCTAGCTTAGAAAGTCAGTATTCCCCACTGAAGACTTTATACTACAAATATTGTGAATCCAGCTAATTACTGAATGTTTATCAGATAATAAGAGTACAAGAATTTTTAATTTTTAAAGAGAAAAGCTAATTTTCAAGATTTTATTTTTAATTAACATGTGTTAATGTTATATAATAATAGAGATCAGTGTGATATTTCAACCCATGTATTCAACATACACTAATCACACCAGGGAAATTAGCATTTTCCTCTCCTTATCATTTCCTCCTGTCTGAAGCCTTCAATTATCTCTCTTCTAGATCTTCATAAAATGTGCAATGGTTTATTGTGAACTATTGTCAATCTTTCGTGCTATGGAACATCAAAATTTATTCTTTCTACCTCCGTTTGGATAATCTGCCATTCAGCTTCCTTTTATCTCCCCTTCTCCCTTTGTCCTTTGCAACCTCGAGTAATCTCTATTGAACATTATGGTTGACTTGTTTTTATAGCTTCCACACATGAGAGAGAACATGCAGATTTCATCTTTCTGTGTCTGGTTTATCTCCCTTAACATAATGACCTCCAGGAAGTGCTCTTTCTCCATGCTTCACAACTGAAGATCATATTTCAAACTGATTGACAACTTACTTATGTTACTAAGAACAAAACGCAGCCTAGAAACTGTACTTTGGAAAATGCATGGAGAATTCTAATAACTGATCCAATGTGAGCACTGTTGCTCAAACCCAAGTTGGAAAATTACTTGTATTTTCCTGTTTTGGATGCAGAAGAAATTGAGATATATGCACATGAAAGCCCATTCCAGCTTATGTGCTGCATTAAGAAATATGTTAATCATATTTAGGAAGCCACACAAGATTCTTATTCATATTCATTTTCTCTCTCTTTCTGTAAATAATTCTTGTTTTCTGGTGATGCTTACTTGATGGCTTTTTCTGCATTGAAGTATTATGCCCAAATTATTCATAAAAACACAATAAGACAATAGGTGTAGTCAAATAAGACTACACCTCAGAGTAAATGCAGGCATGCTTTGTTAAGCTTTGCACATGAGTAGATTCAATTATTTCACTTATCTTTAGAGACAGCATTATGTCAGAAAATTTAACTTGAGTGTAAAACTGGAAGAATACACATAGATATTTTCGATTTATATTATCATCTAAAAACTCACTAAAAGCATGAGTGTTTATGAAGAGATTTTTAAAAGAATTGATAGTGGTGTGTGACTGAGGAACTTTGCCATTGTGAGCATTACTTCTGATTAACTAGAATTAATCAAAAGAAAAATAGGATCTAGGGTTTATTCAGATGATTTTTTAAGGTGAATTGATTGAACAAAATCTATATTTTATTTATTAAGAAGTTAATGTTCAGACAGGTGCAGTAGCACAGACCTGTAATCCCAGTGTCTTGGAAGACTGAGGCAGGAGGATTCTGAATTTAAAACCAGCCTCAACAACTTAGGGAGACCCTAAGCAGCTTAGCAAGACACTCTCAAAATAATAATGCTGGGGATGTGGATCAGTGGTTAAGTGCCCCTGGGTATAAAAAAAAACAAAAACAAAACAAACAAACAAAAAGCAAATTAATGTTCAATAAACTGTCCTGTCAGAAAACACAGTTAAACAGGATTTTGCCTATTATAATTATACATCTATGAGTTGAAAATCTCAGAGATGTAGCATCACTGCTATAGAAGAGAATAGAATTATTGTTAGAATTTATTAGTATCTGCTGATAACAAGCAGAATATTGATTTTATTGATTGCTTATGGTTTCATTCTTTCTTTGAAATTTTTTTCAGTTGTGAATTTTTATAAAATTACATCAAATTGTTTTGTAATTAATTTCGTTTTTGATATGTTTTGCATTTAATTATATGATTTGTTTTTCTTCTATTCTAAATACTTTAGCTACTATATTACTTCTATTTTGGCAAGTAATATGGGAATCCCCAAAAAGAAAATGGAATAAAATGAAATTTTTAGTTTTTAATTCAAAGAGGAAAGATCTCCCATGTTCTTGGATAGGCAGAATTAATATAGTCAAAATGGCCATACTACCAAAAGCACTATACAAATTCAATGCAATTCCAATTAAAATCCCAATGATGGACCTCATAGAATTAGAGCAAGCAATCATGAAATTCATTTGGAGGAATAAGAGACCCAGAATAGCTAAAACAATTCTTAGCAAGAAGAGCGAAGCAGCGGGTATCATAATACCAGACCCTCAAATATACTACAGAGCAATAATAACAAAAACAGCATGGTATTGGCACCAAAAAAGACAGGTAGATCAATGGTACAGAATAGAGGACACAGAGACAAATCCACATAAATAGAGGTATCTTATACTTGACAAAGGAGCCAAAAACATACAATGGAGAAAAGATAGCCTCTTCAGCAAATGGTGCTGGGAAAACTGGAAATCCATATGCAGAAAATGAAACTAAACCCCTATCTCTCACCCTGTATAAAACTCAACTCAAAATGGATCAAGGACCTAGGAACAAGTCCATTTAAACAAATAATAACCTATTGGTATGCATATAAACCATATTGTTAAGGTAGTATACGGATGACTAAAGTTGTTAAATTCTGTGTATGTATATTAATGACAGTTTTTTTCATCCTATTTATTTTACATACATTTATTTTTCATAAGTATATCCTTAACAATTATAGAAATTATATCAGAAAAAAATTAAAATAGGCATATTGAGGTAGATAATCTAAAATTAACAATCCCCCTTTTAATCTGACTGCTAAAGATTATTTTTCTGATTTAGGGAAAGGGTAGGAGGAGCTAAAAAGAGTTCTCATCTTCCAACATAGATTTCCTTTGTGCTCTCCCTCCCCCCCCACCCTTCTATCAACTTCTATCTCTTTAATGGTGCTCTTTGTCTAATTTAATCTTCAAACTTCTGAAAACTCCCTGGCTAGCAATTTTAAAGCATGTTATTTATTAATAATCATTAAAATTTGAAAACAATCAATATTCATTATCCCATTTTATGTGTATTTTCTTCACATTTCCCATTAGTTAGTATGGTAAGGCATCACGAAAGTTGAGTGAAAACATTTTTATAAATTATAAATCTTCATCTTTTGTTGGTTAGGTCCACTGAAAATGAGTTTTCTGATGCTCGATTTTTTCCTGACCTTATTTGAGAGTATTTTGCCATACTCATAAATTTAAAATTCTCTCTGATTAAGTTTTATTTCCTTAATGGTCTGTGCTTTTGTGTCATCGAGAAATCCTTCCATTCACAGAGATGAAAACATAATTCTATACATACTTCAAAATGTTTCAAATTCTTCATTTATGAGTGGCCCCATAATATACCTAGATTTTTTTGTCTACTGTGAGGTAGCCACATAATTTTCACAGTCACATGGGGAGTTTCTAGCTTCAGCATCATTTAATGAACACTTGAATTCATTTCCACTCATTTGTAATGCCCTTTCTATGTCATGTTCCACATTAACTTGTTTGGGTGAGTTTAATGGCGCTCTATTATTTAGTACTGATGTATTTGCTTCCCACTTTGCCTGTCCCATGCTGTTTTATGACTTCGATAAGTCTGTAATTTCAATGTCTTAGCAACTGACAGAGAAATCTTAATTTTCCTCATGTTTCCTCCTTAAAATATAATTTTGGCTATTCCTGGTCCTTTAACCTTACATATCACTTTGTGAGCACGCTATTATTTTACATAAAAATAAAATCTGTTGAGGTCTTTATTGAAACTGGTTATAATTTATATGTAAATTTGGAAAAAAAATCACTATGATGTGGTTGGGTATGATAGGATTGTGATGCCACAGTCTGTGATTTTGAATATTCTTATCCATGGAGATTTGTTTTGTGTTGCCTCATCCAGAATTCCCAGTACTGAATCAAATTTTGTATTTCTAGGTCAGTGATCCATTAACATAATAATCCTGGGAATTCTCCAAATCTAGTCCCTGGATTGTCTTTACAGTGGGTGACTTGGCATTCATGTTTGCATACATACACACCTCCTTTTCTAAACCCATTTATCTAACAGAAAAACTCAAGCATATATAAATTGCTATGTCTCTCAGCTTCTCTGAAGATGAGTAGGCAGCCCCAGATTTTCAGCAATGAAGCAGACTTCGGTTCTTCTCCTTAAAAGAATATTAGTTTTCTGTTTTTCTTTAGAAGCTCCCTCTTCTGCGTATCTACAGAATCAGAGGTTGCAGGCAATCCACTTTTGTTCTGGGAACCCTTGTGTCTATGCTTAATATTTTTCAATTTGACAAGTATATTTTGTTAGTGAGTGTAGATATATCTAACTTATTTTATTTTAATGTTTAATTATTCTCTACTTTCCATTTGAATCTGAGGACCTCAACATGTTGTCTTATAATTCCATATCAACATGCTAATAATTATCTCATATACACTGTTAATAATTTTTACATGTTTGAGAGACAAAGTAGGATTTTTTCTTTTTTTACTGTTTTCAAAAAATGAGAGAACTTATATTGAAATTTTAAGTAAAAATTAATTTTCATCAGATTACTGAGATAATATTGGTAAGATAAAAAAATAACTATGGTAAGAAAATGTGTCTACCACCTGTTGTCTGATGGAATCACTTGATAGTGAAACCACTTTTGCACATTTATTCCAATAACGATGATGACAGAAACTAATTAGTGATTCTGGAACTGCTCTTCTTTAAATAAAGACTTTGTGTAATTTATTTGAAGTTTTTATTGAACCAGTTGATGATAACTTGTGTGATATCTCATAATGACATTTGTTTTTTTGTTTGGTTGCAATAAAAATAGTGTAAAGATTGCCTTGGAGGGCATAAATCACAATGGATATTAAGGTTGTACTTGGCAATAATGTCAGAAATATGTAGCCATGACTATAGTTGTTGACATAGATATCAATCCATATATATATTACATATATATAGAGAGAGAACTAGAACACACTTATATTTATAACAAAATAAGAAAAAACTTATGACAATTACAATTCTTATTTCTCTATTATGACAATTACAGTTCTTGTTTTTATTATCTGATTGGATGACCATAACTGGTGTTTATAACAGTCTTGTACTAATACCCATTCTGCATTCCCTTTATCTTCAGTAAGAGCTCAATTTGTCATGGTTCTTTACCTAACAGGGTAATCCAAGTCTTCATTCCAGAGGAATCTAAGTCAGTCCTGTCTGGATCAGGTTGTTATATTTTTCCATTGTCCTTAAGCAGAGGGCATGGTTGTGTGAACTTTCTGTAACCATAACAAACATTTGAGATAATTAATTTGTAAAGTGAAAGGGTTAATTTTGGTTCACAGTTTTGAGAGTTTCAGTCTGACTAATTGCTCTTAGGTCTCTGAGGTGGCAGCATGTCGTCGTGGAAGTATATGGCAGATTGAGGTTGCTTACCTCATGGCTAAGAAGGAAATGAGAGGAAAAGAACTGGGTTGTGCAATTTCCTTCAGGGAATTCCTCAGATAACCTGAAGATCTCACACTAGACCCACCTCTTGAAGGTTCCACAACCTCCCAAAAGCACCACATTGGGCACCAAATCTTTAGCACATGAATGTTTGGGGAACACTTAACAGTTCAAACTATAGCAATGGTAATACCAATAATACCAAAAGATCTATATTTCCAATATATTTCTGCTTGCTCCCATGGTGAACGAGAAGTCTCCTTTGTCCAGGATAGTCAGAATCAATCAGCCAAACCTGCATAGTCATTCCCTGTCTTTTGATTTAAAGGCAGGAGGAGTTCAAAGCTCACTGGTGGCTGTCTTAATCTTAAGTGCAATGAAATAACTCTTGTATCTCTTACTAGAAGCTTTACTTCTGGAAGTAAAGTCTCTATGCCCATACAGCCTATCACAGGAACAAGAAGGAAAATTTTTGCTAGGAGGTGACTATTCTAAAGATGAGTATTTGGTATCACTTCCACATTTATCCCTTGATTCCTGGATCTGTGAATTCTTGCTATGAGAGGAACAGTGTCTTGTGTCAGATGTTAATTCATCAATTCTGATCATACAGAGTTTTCTGTAGGATCTTACTCCAGCAAGTTTACTATCTCACTGGTGCTATAACTGAATCTTTAAAAGAGCATTTTAACATTGTATCAACACAGCTCTTTTAGGATGGTGGGAAACATGGTGAGATGATTGAATCTCACATGCCAATTGCCATACATTTTTGTCTGTAAATTGAGTTCTTTGATCAAAGTCAATGCCGCATGAATAATATGACTGTAGATAAGACAGTTAGTAAAACATGAAGGTAGTTTTGGCAAACATGTTATGTTCAGGGAAGGCAAATTCAAAATCCATATCCAGAATGTCTATTCTTTAAGGATCAAGTGCTGCCCCTAGCATGATGGAAGTGGTCCAATGTAATCAACCTGCCACCACGTAACAGGAATGGTACCATATGAAGGACTCAGTATTAGTCTCTGTTGTTGGCACATTGGGTAAACAATGATGTCAAGAAGGTTGGCCTTGGTGAGTTAAATTCCATGTTGTTGAGTATAATCTGTTGTAGTCAGCTTTATCATTGCTGTGACCAAAAGACTGGACAAGAACTATTTTAGAGGAGAATTTTATTTAGGTTTCATGGTTTCAAAGGTCTCAGTTCATAGATGGCTTACTATCAGGTCCCAAGTAAGGCAGAACATCATGGAGAAAGAAAGCAGCTCAGAATGATAATCAGGAAGTGGAGAGATCTCAACTTACCAAGGACAAAGTATAAACCTCAAAAGCATGACCCCGAGGACCACCTCCTCCAGCTACATTCTACCTGCCTACAGTCAGCACCCAGTTAATCCATATCAGTGGATTAATGCATTGATTAGATAAAGGCTTTCCTTACCCAATCATTTTACCTCTAAATATTCTTGCATTGTCTCACACATGAGCTTTTGGGGGACATTTCATAACTAAACCATAACAATCTCTATACCTACCTCCAGGTCATTTTGTTCATGAAAGAGGTGAAACATATGAAAGTGACTCTGTGTTCCTTAAACTTATGGCATTAATTTTTCTGCAGCCAGAATAAATGGAGACTTGTTTTAAATGCTAGAATTGTTCTATTAAAATAAAATTTAAATTTACATTTTTCTTTGGGTTTAGTCATTGAAAATTCATTAAGTTGCACATATCTATGTGGACTCAAAAATTTCCACAATGTTTATGAAATATAAAGATTATCAAAGGCAATACTTGTCAGAAATATCATAAGAAAATATAGTCTATTCTAAATATACTGACATTTGAAATAGAAAATAAAGAACAATTTAATCATAAATTCTTAGTATAATAATCATGGATTAGAAAGTATTATTATTAATATAAAGTGTGTGATTTACAAATTTATTTTGCATTTATTTATAAAAATTAAAATTTCATAAATATTAGCCTAGACAACATGTAACATTGAGTTAAACTTAAGAATAAAATTCTGTGCAATTTCAGAATGAACACTTCACATATATAAATGTTAAAAAACCTTAAACTTATTAAAAAGGATTATTCTTTTGAAAATTAATGTAACATTAACACAGATAAAGAAGAGAAACTGGCTAAGAATACCACTTGCTGAAGAAAGATAGTGAAAAGCCTAATTGAAATAGCAAGTCGTTAAGTCAGGAAGAATTGAGGTTTCTCCTTAAAACATAAGCCTTTATTAGTTTTAAAATTATTATGAAAAGTGCTAATTACAATTCAGAAGACTTCAACCTAAGTATGAATACATGAATATATGGATATATAATTCCACTTATCCTTCAATAAAGCATGTAAGAGCAATGTTTAGAGAAGAATACACTGTCTTCCTGATTATAAAATCACAATTATGAAACAAAATGTATTATTTATGTGAAAAATTTTAGAAAGGACTAAAGACCTGACTCTTGAATGAAAGTATCACCCTTGTCATGGGTACTGTTATTTATAAACTTGAAGACCTATATTTGTCTGATTAGATGCATTTCAGAATGAGGAAAACAGTATTCTATAGTTATCGAATTGGCTTTAAATAATTGTAATACAGAAAAATATGTTATTCTTTTATTTCCTTTCCATTATGAAATTTTGCTTTATTATATAACTAAATTTATACTTCACTAAAGAGTTCATCATTAATTTTTTCTTCCCTGAGGAATATGTACTGTCAATCACCTTTGTAACAAAATAGGTCTGTAGTATATGTGAAAATTGCTACATTTGAATATCTCTTAATTCTTACAATATTTTCTCAAAGTTTAACCACCTTTTAAATTTCAAGCATTTTGTAATATTCTGAAGATGGAAAATAAAATTCATAGGAACTAGAAGGAAGGGGGAGATGGCAAAGATAGTAAGTATGGCCCAGCAGCTCCTCAGTACCAGACTCATAATGCAGGAAGACTGTTCCTCGGCCAGGTGAGTAACAAAGGAAGCTCAGTGAAACACAATACTGAAATGTAATAAAGAAAAATTTATAGAGCTACATAAAGTCAGTAACTTAAGCATAAGAAATAATGCCTTAGAGATGTGCCAATACCCACCCCTGGAAGAGCAGCTCAGGGAGCACAGACAAAATAGACAGATGGCCAGTGGATAAGAAGTAATAAAGAAAGGAAAACCAACCTAGGGAAACCTGTGGATTGCAGAGGAAGTGTGATTCTAATGTATACAGAGTTGGTAGGGGAAGAGTCTCAGTGAAAACTGAGGTGAAAGTGTTCCATGAAGCCAGTGAACCCACCACAAAAAGGAAATAACCATCATCTCACAAAAAAATTCCCAGAGGGTGCCAAAACTAGAGACTGAAATAGGCTTAAGGCACAGTTTACCTGGACCATTTAGCCCCTGGATCCCAAGGAAGAAAATCCCATAATAGCTGGTGTCCCACAAGAGCTATTGTGAAGATGCTCACTGTGGTCATACAAGTGCATGTGCAGTCCAGGGCTATTTCCTGGTAAGTATATTCTTAGTGGTGAAGGTGAAACCTGTGAAGACCTAGGCCCTACTCCTTAACAGAGGGTTTTTCTAGAATCCCAGCAGAGATAGGAAGTGCCACACCAGTAGGGGAGGGCACCAAATCTCAAATACCCACCAGCAGAGTTTCAAAACCCACTGAAGTCCAAACCCCAACAACTGGAAACTCCAATCTAGAAGTGTGCATAAGCCCCACTAAGGATTCCACAATTCATGAACACTCCCCAGTCTATGCCACCCAATACTGGGAGACTGGAAGCTGAGAGCTCCTACACCCAGCTGGCAGCTGCATGAGGAGCACAACCACCATGGTTGAAAATCCAGAGCCAAACATAAATGTAAAGCTGAAGATTCATCCCTGACAACAGATTTCAATACCACAGCGGAAACAAGCTCTGTCATTATCTTTTCTTTGTTATTTTTTCTTATTTTTCCTCATATTCCCATTTTTATAGTCCTTTTAAATTTTAACAATTTTCAAACATTTTATCATACTGTATAATTCTTCATCTTTTTCATTATGCATGATTTTGTGTGTGTGTGTGTGTGTGTGTGTGTGTGTGTAGTGTACATTTTCACTGCATGGATAAGTCTGAATACATACATATATATGACATATATATTCATATAATTTTACTTTCATATTAAAAACTCTCCTCTATGTTCATTATCTACCCTAGATTCAACTTAGGTGGGGTACAACTATATGATCTCACATTTACTGTTTAATTTATACTTAGGTTGTAGACCTTCTATCTCCCATTCTTCACTCTGTTCCCTCAGTAATAGCCCAAAGATCCTATTCCTCCTCCTCTCTTTCTTTTTCCATTACTTTCAGTTAACTTTCTATTCTTTCTTCTTCATAGCAACACCTGCCCCCTCTCTCCTGCTTCTCCTCAGGTCACTTTTTCAAACACTTCAAATTCTCTCACCTTGTTACCCTATTTTCTCTTACTTAAAAAACTGTAATACTACTATACAATAAAAATGGTATAGATTATATAATTCCCATTCAGTTGAAGTGATTATTAATACAGTGGGTAATATAATAGTTGTTGTTTAATGCATGATTTAATTCATACTTTTTATCATTGGTAAATGCTGACCCCACCATTCCAATATAGATTGCAATTAGTGTTATATAGGTCAAAGTAGACACTGGACATGTATCTTAAAGATGTACATCTGTGGCTGACATTAGTGTAATTCCTGACTCTATCATCCTCTAAGAGGGGCTGGAAAGAGATTGGGACACTTCAAGATGACAGAGTAGAGATCCTGCTGCTGAGAAACATATCTTAACTAAGGAACACTGAATCTCATCCCACACACAATCTGGCCCCACCTAAGCCTTAACATTATTTGAACTCGAAGAATTGAGGAGACATGACTCCCAAACCAACAAGAATCCAAGAAGAAACCATCGGAAATGGACCTCAGGTCCCACCCCTTGACATCTATGCATGTTTCCAAAACAGAGAGAAGACCCAGAAGAAATAAGATTTTGTACACAAAAGGACATGCATAAAAAGGAAGAAGAGGAATTCACCTCATTTGATGCACAAGTCCAAGACCTCTGAAAATATGAGGAAACAGCCAACAAGACTTCCCTCAAATTTCAAAATCACCCCAAAAAGGATACTGCTGATAGGGAGGTGAATGAAATACAGAGAAACATTATTTTAAAATAATTATTAAAATGTTTAATAAACTAAAAGAAGATCTAAGGAGTGAATTAAGAGAGTAATACAGGATATGAAAGACAAATTTAATAAAAAAATAGAAACATGAAAAGAAACCAATCAGAGCTCCTAGAAATGAAAGAAACAATCAAATTTAAAATTTGCTTGAAAGCATCAGTAATAGATTAGATTAAGTAGAAAAAAGAACAGAAACATTTTACATTTCAGGAATAAGATAAACATCCACAAACAGGAGGTATACAGGAATCAAAAAAAAAACCTAATCAAATGAAAAGTTCTTCAAGACACATAATAAAAATGCTAACATAGGGGGGATCCAAGATGGCGGGCTAGAGGAAGGCTGCATTCCTACTTGCTCCATGGATTCCTACTTGCTCGGGATTCAAACAGCAGGAATATGACTCTCAACAAGATTTTATATTCAAAGCACATATAAGGGGTCCCCAGGTGCCGCTCCAGAACAAACTCAGCCGGGTTGGGCTCGGCCCTACCGCAGGCAGCTACCATCCGGGAGCGCCGGGCCCGGCAGCTGCTTCGGAGCCACTGACTTGGGTCTGAGCCAGCCAACAAGTGAGTGCGGGTCCCCAGCAGCACTTTGGAGTCACTGGCCGCGGCTCCGGCACCAGCTGGCGGCCTCCCAGGCAGAGACCAAGCATCTCAGGCTACCTGGGGCATCCAGCAGAGTCCGGGGAGGTCTGGCCGGGAAACTCTGGGATCGCGGACTCTGGTGGGGAGGTGGAACTGCTCCGCGCCATTTTGGGGGCTTAACTGGCAGACAAGGCCCGTTTCCACCTTCCTGGGGCCTCCAGCTGCACCTGGAGAGGTCTGCCCAGAGCCCCTGGGATGGCTGACCCCGGCGGGGAGTTGGAACTGCTCTGAGTTTGGCGGCTTCTCTGGCAGAGGGGGTCCATTTCCAGCTTCCTGGGGCCGCCAGCTGCATCTGGGGAGGACCGGCCAGAAAACTCAGGAATCGCAGTCTCTGGCGGGGAGTGGGAACTATTCCGCGCCACTTCCGCAGCTTCCCTGGCGGAGAGTGCCCATCTCCGACTTCCTGGAGCCTCCAGCTGCACCTGGAGAGGTCTGCCCGGAGCCCCTGGGATCGCTGACGCCGGCGGGGAGTTGAATCTGCTCTGAGTTTGTCGGCTTCCCTGGCAGAGGGGATCCATTTCCAGCTTCCTTGGGTCGCCAGTACTGTCTGGAGTGATCCGGCGGGGAGCTTAGGGCCTTTGGCGCCAGCTTACAGTGTCCCCAGGAGAGAGCAACCACCTGCCACTGCCTGAACCCCCAGCGAGGAGTTCAGGTCAGCCTGGGCTCTCAAGCCCAGTGTCTCCATCACTGAGCACAGTTCTGTGACACCACCCCAACTTGATCTAGTGCCCTGGCCCACACCCAGGCCCAGAGTCTACCACCTTGCTGTATCTAATTGTCTATCAACACTAGGCTGCCTCTGCCCAGAAGCATTGATCATTCCCAACATGGAGGTAGTGGGACAGCACCTTTCTTGGGTCACCGATTGATCAAGCACCCTTCAAGCAACAGAGGGGAAGATACATGGGCACCATGAGAAAACACGGGAAGAAAGTGTTCCAATTAAACCTAGATGATATATCAAGAGAATCCAAAGACAGCATGGTAGAAGGAATGACAGAAAGGGAGTTCAGAATGTTCATAATTAAAGTGATCCGAGAAGAGAATGATGTGACGAGAGAGCAGATTCAGGCTATGAATAATCAGTTAATAGAGCAA
>JAJEJO010042189.1:0-22909 GCA_020662805.1 Glaucomys volans | reverse complement strand
AGTCTTCCCAGCAGAAAGAATTTCCCTTTTACAACAGTTTCAACAAACGTCTTAGAGTTGGTCATGATTTTTCTAATTAGTCTTCCCTGGATAGCCTGGACACCCTGATATCATTGTGGCTGTGGCATTTGGCTCACTTGTTCACCCTTGGAAGTCAGTGATGAGGCCAGTCCCACATAACTCAGGTGGACTGAGAGGGAGAAAAGAATAATACAGGGCAGGAAATATCATGAATGTCCGTTTCAGCACTGAACAGAGGCTGAGGTTGAAGCCTTTTGAAGATCAGGAATATTTATCTCAAGTCTCCTGGAAGCTGTGGGTGCCCTTGTATTGCACTGAGTCCTGCTCATAGAAACCCTTGCAAAGCCTGATTGGGCATCTGAGAATAAAAGAAAAATTACAGCCTCATGCGGTAGTGTGCATCTGTAGTCCCAGGCACTAGGGAGATTGATTTGGGAGGATCACTTGAGCAGGGGAGTTAAGGGTCAGTCTGGGCAACATAGCAAGGCCCCCATCTCAGCAACAACAAAAAAGCCCCCACCTTTAAAGCCGCAGTAATTCTGAGTTATCTGAACTGTTTTCCAAATTGTAATTCCTACCACCTCAAATAAAATCCTTTTTACCTTTGCAGTTTCTAAGTTTAGAATGATCAACACATCTCAGTTGCACATTGCCCTCTCAGCCTCAGACTAAGGGCTTTGCTCCCTTGCCGTGTGTGATATTATGATATAATAAGAAACATATATTTGGTCTTCATCCCCAGTTGCTAGCGCAGCTCCTAAAACCCTTGGAATTTCCTGAGTGGTAAGGTTGAGAGGAACATTTTTATTCATAGCCAGACTCTTTTAACCACACCTGAGTTTATGTTAATGAAGTCACTTCTAGAAAGCTTCTAAGGGTGGGACTGTTTGCTTGGGAAACCAACCATGTGATTAAAGAGTTAGCGCTTTTAGCCCCACCCTCCCAGGGAGGGAAAGAGACTTGAGATTGACTTAATCGACAGTGACCCATGACTTCATCAATCAAGCCTGAGTAACGTAGGTAATGGAACCTCCATAAAACCCCTCAACGATGGGGTTTGGAGGCTTTCTGTGTTGGTGAACACATGGAGGTGCTGGGAGGATGGTGTGACCACTGCGGGAATGGAAGCTCCATGCCCTTTCTCCTGCACAGTGCAGCTCTCCCATTGACCATGCCTTTTTAATAAACCAGTAAATGTAAGTACATGTTTCCCTGAGTCTTGTGAGCTGTTCTGACAAGTTATCTAACTCCAGGAGGAGTGAGAACACCTAGATTTATAGTCCATCAGTCACAAGTTTGGGAGGCCCAGAAAAGACTTAGCAATTGACGTGTGCAGTAGGGGCAGTCTTGTGGGACGGTGCTAACTCCAGAAAATTAGTTTCAGATTGAGTTAAACTGTAGGACATTCAGCTGATGCTCTCCAAGAACTGGAGAATTAGATGGTATGGGAACCCATCCCCCACATACACATTAGTGTCAGAAGTGGAATATGTGAGTTTAAGAAACATAACAGTTTTCTTTCTACTTTGGCCCTCGGATGCCCTCCTGCTCCCCTTTCTAACTTTGGCTTCTATAGTTGCCTTCACTCATGTAACATCCCCCAAGGGTTTCCCATACCACCCCTGACCCACATGCCCAGAGTTTCAAATGTGGCCACCCAACACTTGTGCTGACAGTGAAGAATGTATGATTCTGCTGGTATCCAAATTCTATTCATAGAATGACACTGCACATCTCTATGTAGAGAAAAAGAGCAAGACCACAATTTGGAGTTTCAGAGAGAACCCAATGGTCCCTGCCCTCCTCTCTCTGTTCAGTGTAGGCACATCCTGACTCTCCAGAGTCATAATAGAAAGTGTTGTCTTGGAGGCCTTGACCTTCCATTATTTTTAAGTAGCTGCAGCTGAACAAAGGACAAATGAAAACTTTCTCTGCTTGACATTGAAAAAATTACTGGCATGTCATATGGTAATTCATTAAAGAATTCTCATTCATCAAAACAATTCATTTTTGTTTGAAGAGGCTGAATAAGCAGTTCCTTGCTGATTTCACTCTCAGCCTCTCTGGTCACATGTGGCTCTAATTCATTTGCAGTAATTTTATTCTTAAATTTTAAAAGTTTTTGTGACTATGTGGAATATTTTAAGTCAAATTGGATTGTTTTACTTAAACACCTCCATGTAAGCACATCTCCCCCTTTACATTTTTTTCTTTTATAATTCTAATACTGAGGACTTGCAATTTAATCACTTTTTTTTCAGATGAGGAGATAAATACCATGTGGATCCTTTCCTTTTTCAGAAATTGAAATGTATCCAGTCGACTTGAATCCACTTCTGAACTGCGTGCATAGAAAAATGGTCTCAAGGTAATTTAAAAATACTTTTAATAATTGGGGGAATTGTTGTTCCAGAGTTTCTTAGAATTCTGAGCCCTAATTAAATTTTGTCAATGTGTGATTTGCAAAACTCTTTCATTATAAATCATATCTAGTTCATTCCTTATGGTTAGATATGTTTAAACACAATGGGAATATAGCTTTCGCATTTTCCACCATTTTTTTTTCAAAAATCTTTTCCAATATCTAATTTGCATTATTCATCTAATAGATTTTATCTTTAAAAGTTCTATTTTCCCTTCTTTAGCTTTCAACTATAAGCCCAGTTCCCTTGGTCAACTCTTTTCTCTTTTATCTCTCCTCATTGCTCTCTTTCCTCTCCTCTGTAGATTTAGTGTTGTCAATTCAAAATGCTGAGGTCAGATAGGCATTTTAAATAGATGAGCAAGTAGGAAACAAGAGGAGGGAAACAGAGGGATGTATGGGAATTCTGGGAAACTGGAGACCCCTTGGCTGACTTTAACGGTGGTCCACTTTATGCTTTGAATATAGCCCTTGCTGCTCTGCCATTGCAACTTATTTTTTAAATGGACATCTCTTCCTCTCTCCCTCCTCCTCCCTAATCTCCCCTCCCTCTAACATCAGGGGAAACAGAATTACCTTTCTTCCCCATCCTAGGCAGAGTTATCTGTCCCTGAGTACACCCACCATAGGAAAGAAGTAATCCAGACTTTGGGGATGGTACCAGAAGATATCAGAAATGCCTATCTCCCAAATTAACAAGAGAATTACAACTCCAACAGTGAAAGTAACCTTTGAGTCACCTCTTTAAAAGTCCCCTGTTCCTGCTGATGGGCAGAATCACAGCCTTTGGGACAGGAGTCCCCTGTGTTTCTCCTTCGCTAGCAAAGCAATAGAACTTCTTTTTCCTTTTTCTCAAAACCATGTCCTGGTTATTGGATTGGCATCAGGAACAAGGACCGATATTTCAGCAACATAAAGACAAGGTTGCCTCCATTCAGCTTCAAGATTTTACAAGCAGGATTGCTAGACTGCACACTTCCAATAGAAGCCAGAAACATAGATATTAGTATGAAATACTGCAAGTTTAGAAATGGTCAATTATTTACAATTTTTAAGACCACCCCTCCCAAAGCCTGTAAATGTCCCATAGTCACTAGAAATTCTTGTATTCATGCTTTAACCAAATTTACTTCTATTAAAATGTTTCTATCATTTCCCTCATTTCCTTAGTTCTTGGTCTGGGTTTGCAAGTTCCAGTAATAACCTGGAAAACACCTGGTGTCAGGGAGCCCAGCCCATAATGGTCATTTCAGGCACTGGAACAGAGCACCTCTTAGGAAAGGGTGCATTGGGGCAAATTTCCTTTGCCCTAAATTTTGCCACTGGCCTCCAGAAGGTAGCTGGTGATCAGAAAGAAGCGGTTTTGCCTGTTGATGGTGGAAAAGATAGGAGAGGCTGAATCCCAGTCTCCATCCATTACCTCCATTTTCACTGTTGACACCAGGAGAGACTGGACATAGACTTGTGCCCTTTTACACACACATACGCACATCTACAGTCTCACATGCAAAAGTAGACACACACATCCATATCCATTCATACACATACATCCACATACAGACTCACACACAGATAAACACAGCCACACACAAACACAGACACATGCACAGCTGTCATTTCCTGGCTCATTTTCTTCTCACCTGCTCTCAATGTTCATTTTTACTTCACTCTACCTGTACAAAAAATATGATGCATCTGGGATTTCCAATGCTGCAAACAGGATTAAAGAAGTCAAATTTTACAACCCCGTGGCCTCTTCTGCAGTGCTACTCCCCCCACACAGTCTTTGTACTGGAAATCTCAAAGAAGGCTGGGATTAGATTCATTTCAGGGAATGTTATCCTTGAACCCTGGCTTAAGTATACATTCCTGACCTGTCTGCTCACCTCAAGGCAGAAGCCTGCTGCTACCTCTGAGGCTCCTAAGAGGCACCATACTTCCCATTCTGGATTCTGCTCCTTCCTTGCAGTGTCTCAGCTTCCAACATCCTGGGGAAGCTGCATCCAGAGTGACCTGGGACCAGGTCCAGGAAACTTCTGTAGCTCAATGACTCTTTAACCGTATAAGCAATAGAGTGCTAATAAAGTGTTCTAGGGTGTAGGTGCTTTGTAGGAATAGCAAAACCCCCAAGCAGAGGGTGAACAGGTGGGAAGGGGTGGGGAAGATGGAGTGGAGGGTGGAGAGAATGAGAGAGAGAGAGAGAGAGAGAGAGAGAGAGAAAAGAAAAGGAAAAAAAGGAAGGAAAACCCTAAATGCTTATTTATATTAATATCCTAATCAGTTCATGATTTGGATAATCAGGAGTTAACTGTATTGTAATAATTATACCTTGAATTTATATAGTGCTATGTATTTCATTTGACTTTATTTCATGGCAATAATTTATTGAACAGAGGTATGTACACATACGTATACATACTTCCATATTTTAAAGTCTTTTTTCACCTCATTTTTATTTTTACAAATAAACCCTGTGACTCCACTAATCAAATGCTGTCATCCCCTTTTAATAGATTGGAACTCCTGTCAGAAAGTCTCAGAAACTTGCTTGATGATACTGGAGATCAGACAACATTTTCTCCAAAGGAATTCCAATGTCAAACATTAAAATATGACACTGGTGGGCATGTATTTTCAATGAACTCCATGTACCTCCTTTCTCTGTGATTTTCCTCATTTTAACAAGTGATTTATTTCCAATGATAGCTACACATGTGATTGAAAAGTTCAGTGTGGTTGACTAGGATATTATTAGTTTGACCACTGTATTTGTGATATCACTCAGACAGTTAGTAAAAGATCAAAGACTAGTATTTTTTTTCCTGAGTAGAGATTCTTTTTTTTCTAATTAAATTGACCAAGCAATAAAGAAAGGAAATGTGAGGTATTCATGCTATGTGCCTATTTGTACATACCTGGCTAAACATTTTTAATAGCAACACGTTGTTGACTCATTGCTAATTTCTGATCTAATAAGATCTTCTTTTCAGATGTTGTATCAATTAGGATGTTGAAACATCCTAGAAACAGGAAACCAAGTGAATATAGCTTTAAAAAATGTGTTATCTCCCCCGATGGTAAAAGTTGGAATAATTTTAATAACAAAATAAATAAAATAGTATGGGATTATAGCACAAAGTATAAAACAATTATCTGTAAGTCCATATTGCTATAAATAAATGATTGAGTAAATAAATAAATAGAAGGAAAATGACAAATCTCTTTAACAGAAGAATTCCAAACAACTTATGTAAATACTCTGCCCTTAAGAAAGTGGAACATAACATCCCACTCCTTAAATATGGGCTACACATAGTAACTTCTTTCCAGAAAGTATAGTAGAAAAGGTTGAGTAAATTTACAGTGGAAGAACCTGACAAACAGGTCAGGATCAACACTGATGAATGATATTGAGAGTATGTACTAACTATGGTTTGGATCTTGAGTATCCCCAAAGGTCCATGTGTTAGAGGCATGGTCCCCAGCTTGATGCCACTGGAAGGTGGTGGAACTCTAAGAGGTGGGACCTAGTGGGAGGTCCTTGGGTACTGGGGGCATGTCCACAAAGGGGACTGTGAAGCCTTGTTCTCTTCCTCTTTCTTTTGCTTCCTGACCATGAGGTAAGTGGTTTTGTTCCACCTTGCACTCTCATCAGGATGTGCTGCCTTGCCACAGACCCAAAAGCAACAGGACCAACAGATCATGAACTGAAACTTCCAAAACTGAGAGCCAAAATAAACCTTTTCATTTTTTACATCAATTTATCTCAGGTATTTTTTACACTAACAGAAAGTCAATTAGCCATTGATTGGACGTGAATAAAATGGTACTTAACCCTTGTGATCTTCTGCCCCCAAACCCTAACACATCAGTATAATCATAGGAAGAACATCAGACAAATTCTGGTTGAGGGGTATCCTACAAGATACTTTTCTAGCACTCTTGAAGACTGTTAAAGTCATCTAAAACAAAATAAGTCTGAGAAACCATTAGCCCAAAGGAACCTAGGGAGACATGAGGACCAAATGTAATGTGGTGTCTTGGATGGAATTCCAGAAGAGAAAAAAGGCATTAGGTAAAACAAAGGATATCTGAATTAACCATGGATTTTATGAAATTAGTAATACTGTGTCAATATTGGTTCATTAGGTGTAACAAATGTACCATACTAATGCAAGATATTCATAATAACATAAACCAGGTGAGAGATAATATGGGAATTCTCTATAGTGTCTTCTTAATTTTTCTTTCTTTTTCTTTTTTTTTTTTTTTGTGGTGCTGGGGATTGAACCCAGGGCCTTGTGCTTGCAAGGCAGGCACTCTACCAACCGAGCTATATCCCCAGCCTTCAATTTTTCTGTATAGGTTAAAATGTTCTTAAAAAAAGAAAAAAAAAGAATATTTTTTCAAGTATAGTCTCTCCTAAAAGAGAGGGCAGAAAAGACAGGTCCAGAATTGGTTGATTTAGCAAATCAGTGATATCAGTGGCTTGGGTTCTTTCCATCCATCTTCTCTGCTCCTCTGACATGGACTGACCTCAACTTGCTGGTGTCGTGGGTGTAAGAAGGCTGCTTAGTGCCTGTGATGTAGGCAGACATGACAGTATCTGGCAGGAGAATAGGAACTAGGCTCCAGGAGATCTCCCCTACGGATCACTGGCCAGAATCAGTGACGTATCTGCTCCTAAGTCCACCACTGACAAGAGAATGCAATGACCACAAGAGCCCACAGGAACCAGGACTTCCCCTGAGTTTCCTGGTGAGGGAATTGGGCTACTCCATCACCTAAGAAGAAACTGAGCAACTGGCTAAGCTGTTTTACAAGTGGAAGCAAAGCTAATGACCACCTTAACTTGGGTCATGGTTATGTCTGCTTCTCCAGGTTAAAAGCACAATTCTGGTACATCCTCTTTGTATATGTGTTTTTCCAACTTGTGGAAATCACTTTGAAGGGTACTCCTTAAGGATTCTAAATTAAGATGAGGGTATATTATTTTTCTCTTTTCTTTTCAGTGGCTGCTTAATGGCTTTACCACTCACTATAACTCGGTTTCTCTCTCAGAATGAAGAGGGAAAGCTGCTTGGCTTAGTTCCCTGCTTCGGGTTAGTTTGGAAGCACTTATTTGCAATGCTTTCATATTGATACTCCCTTTTCAGTACTTGTATGGAGCTCTGGTAAGGCAAAACCATTTTCCCCCTGCTTTTCATCAGGAAAATGTAGATGACATGTGCATATAATAGATCCTCCTCCAAGTTCTCTAAACATTTTTCCAATGCCTCAATCCTATTACACTACTGCATCTTGTCAATTTCAGTTTCCCCAAATGGTGGTAAACATTACTAAGATGCTAGAATTTCTGCTTATAGTAATGTGGTTTCTAATAGGTAATGGAATGATTATTTGTAAATAATTGCAATTGGTAATCTGAGTCCCATGGTATTTTTTTCAGAGGCAAGGTGGAAGAAAATTCTTAAAAATAAAATGGGGAAACCTTTTGTATACTCAAGTAGGAACAACTACAGGAACCACGGTTGTCTTCTCTCCTAAAACCAAGAAAAAATAAGAAATAAGAGTGAGTTGAAGATCAGATCATGCAAAAGTTCCTGTCAGAGAGTGGTGATTCCCTCATTAACAGGGATCCACTTAGGTATTGAAGCCAGGTTACATTCCTGAGAAAGAGAATTCTATTCAGAGGAATCTTTATTCAAGAAGGGGGAAACCTTCCCCAAACAGGAGAAGACTTATTTCCTGACAGAGTGCAAACTGAATTTGGACTGAGGGAAATCACTGGCTAAGGTTAGTTCTTCCCCCTCTGCATCCCACACTTCTTACATATCTTCTTTATCCATCAATGTGGACAATAAGCAATCAATAAAATGTAAAGCAAATAAACTAACAATTAACAATCATTTCTGAACCTTCTATGCCTATTTTTCTTGCTCAAATCCCCAGAGAAGCAATGATGAAGGATTTGAGTTTTATGATAACTGAAGGGACTTGTTCTGAGAGAGGGTGTATGTGTGTATGTGTGTGTGTGTGTGTGTGTGTGTGTGTGCGCATATGTACGTATCTGTGTGTGTTTATGTTTAGCTGAAAGAGGGAGACACACACACACACACACACACACACACACACACACACTATGGGCCATCTGTACTGATCTGATTTGAAAAGAATATGTTTTGAGCCAAAGTGATCTGATCATCTAAAAGTCACTTCTCAACCCACGGGAGCCTGGATCACCTCCATAAAGGCGAAGATATTAGGACAACTTAAAGAGATAGGAAATGCTGTGAATCCACAGGTGTCTGATTGCCAGGGAGCACGTGAGACTAAATAATCCTGCTTCTCTTTTCATCCCTCCCAGGTATTATTCAGACACACCCTGATAAAATTCTTACATAAAAATGTATTTCAGACTTTATTACCTGACTTAAGACAGTGTGGGAATGTAGGTCTACTACTCTAAAATGGACTTTGGGAATTAGATCATACATAATTCCCTGGCATGATGTTGTGAGAAGCTATTAGAGTTTTTGCCAATAGTAAATCGGAACATTCCCAGGTGTTTTCAGAATTTAGAGAGTGAGGGAGAGTAGTAATTAAAAAACAAATGACATTGAATGGTTTTTGCTGAATGCCACCAATGCGATGGAGAAAGGCAATGAACATACGGGTGAATAACAACCAGTTTAAGGCAAAATGTGAAAACTGCAGAACCTCTTTGGCAGCATGTTAAGATTTCTCATCTTCTGAAATCAGAGGTAAAGAAATAGAAAATCTAAAGAAAAAAAATTAAGCTGAGAATCAGGCTAGTGAGTTAATTACAAGGTGAGTAGAGCACCAAAGAGGATGGAATTCTCAATCCCAGCAAGTTCACTATGGCCAAATCATTGCCTTGTTGGGAGGAAGTGGGAACCAGAGACTTGGAATGAGGACATCTGCATTGACTGACCACTTAAGTGGCCTGAAAACCTAAATTTCCTGAATCCCCAAAGCCTACAGAGGTGGACCACTCTTTCCTGTTAGAAGTTAGCACTCCTCACTTCCATGAGGTTGATGAAAAGCTTGTTGCTTTGCAAGGCAACATGTGACCACCCCCACCTCAACTCAGGATCTCTCCCAGGTGCAATACCTATCAGATTATTAACTAGAATCAAGTCAGAAGATCATGCGATTGAGGAGGTTTTGGACTTAATGAGGAAGGGGGCTATGTAATGAAGAAGCTATGGAACAAGAAAACATGCTCCAGTGAAAGTTGGGAAAGTGTTTGGGGCTGGATCCCGAGAGTACAGGATCCTCCTTGATCCTGGATCAAGGAGGATCAAATGTTAAAATTGGATAAGGGAGAGCTAGTTGATATGAGTGCCCTCCCCTATGCTACAGAATTATACACCCTGGCAAAGACCCTGGGAGACTTTATCTTGGGAATACATTGTCAGGTTGGCTCCCAGAAGTATGGGAAGAGTAATAAGCTCTACTAAGTGAAGCAGAGCTACTAGACCTTCTGTGAAAAGTGAAAGAGAAAAGGATCAAAAGGCTCTGGTAAGTGGACATGCTAGATTGGGTATCTACATAACAGCTGACTATGTTACATGGGAGGCATTGGAGAGCATTCCAAAAGGTGAAAGATAAATTCCATGAGGATTCAAGTCCATATCAGTGAATATGTAGGGATCCAGTACTCTGAGGCATGCTAGGACACCCACTTCAAAATAGCATGGAATACACTGACAGTCTTGTCAAGAAACTCAGGGTTGGCTATCCTCTGTGGGCCATGGCAGATAGTGGCACATGTTACAGATATGTGCTCCCTGAGAATATTGAGAAGGGTAAGATCCCAAATAATAGTGACTGGATGATGGCATTAACCATCAGAATTAAGGTAGATACAAATGTCTAATTGTGCTTGGCACTCCTTGGAGTGGAATAGATGGCAGCTGAAAAGGGTATTGCCCAATCTATGCATCAAAAGAAATCACAAATGGATGATCAGTGGCCCAAGGGGAGTCATCCTAATAAAACATCATAATCCCTTATCCAGTTGCTGTACCTGGGCCAGTTTTCAGATTTATCATCCACTATTTGTATCTTTTTTTTTTTTTTTTTTTTTTTTGTGGTGCTGGGGATTAAACCCAGGGCCTTGTGCTTGCAAGGCAGGCACTCTACTAACTGAGCTATCCCCAGCCCCATAATCCACTATTTGAAAAAGAACCTGGGGCCTTAGGAGGAAGGATCCTGCATCACCACAGCAACTGCATATGATAATGATCCCTCTAGTATTTTCCCAGAAGGAAGCCCCTTATTCAGGTTATCATAGAGTGGGAAGTAGGGCATACCCAGATAGTTCCAGGATTATTGGACATGGATTCTGAATTCACATTAATATCTAAGGATCTGAAGCACCTTTATGTTCCTCCAGTTGGAATAGGGAACATTAGGGACCAAGTAATAAGCAGAGATCTAAATGGGGACTGATTCACAGTGGACCCATTGGGTCCATGAACTCAGCAAATGGTAATTTTCTTAGTCTTAGAATGTACCACTGTAATGGATATACTTGATATTGGCAGAACCCCACATTAATTCTCTGGTTTGTGAGTTTGTGGAGTAGTCAAAACCCAAAGTAGAGAAAATCAAATAGGAGCTCCAGAGAAGATGGAATTTTCAATCCCAGCAATTTTACTAAGCCTAAATCATGGCCTGGTTTGGGATGAAGTGGGAACCCTACCTTGTCAAAAGAAAGGATGATGGTGAAAACAATATTGCATCCTAAGGAAAATGGTACAGATGAATACCACCCATAAAAACCTTAAGTATCCAGGAATAAGGGTGCTAATCATAACCTTCATTTAACTTACCAATCAGGTTACAAATACCAGACAGCTTATGGAAAATATTAAGTACTTCAAACTCAAACTCTAGCAAGCATTAGTCCCAATTCCTGCTGTTGTTACAGATATAGTTTGTAATTATCATTTTGTCAGAGCATAGGAACATGATCTTGGGGATAAGGTATGTGTCCTTCTCCATTCCTGCCAGAAGAGAGTGCCAGAAGAAGTTTGCTTTGACACAGAATGGACAATAATAAACATTTACTTCTTAACCCAGACCTTTGTTAACTCTTCTGCTGTCTGTATACTTTAGTCCAAAGGGATCTTGGATTATGCGGACATTTGAAGAAAATCAACATTAGTCCACTAATGATACCAAGTTAATAGGTTCACACAGGTAAGATGTGGTAAGTAATTAGAGACCCTGTTAACTCATGTTCTTCAGAGGATAAAAGATAAACCCTACAAGGATTCAGAAGTCCATCATATCTGTGATTATTTAGTAAAAGGCATGTTATTACATTTCTTACTCCCCTAAGAAGAGAGGATGTTGCCTGGTAAGCCTCTTTGAATTCTGGAGGCAGCATTTATTTCCCTATTTGGAAATGCTATTTTGATGCATTTACCAAGTGACATGGAAGGCTGTCACCTTTGAGTGGGATCCAGAATAAGAAAGGTCTTTATGTCAGGTCTAGGTGATGACTTAAGCAGCCCTGCTGCTTGGACTGTCTGTTAGCAGACCCTCTGTTATTAGAGGTATCTGTGGTGGGAGAAGATGCCATGTGGAGTTTATGGCAAGTCAATAGGAGAATCACAATGAAGACCCCTAGGGTTCTGGAGCAAGGCCATGCCATCTGCAGCAGAGAATTATATACCATTTGAAAGAACAGCTCCTGGCATGCTAATGGGCCCTGGTTGAGATGGAGTGCCTAATCATGGGACATCAAGTGACCATGCGTCCAGAATTGCCCATGATAATCTGAATTCTGTCCAAACGTTCAAGTCATAAGGTCAGACAGGCCCAGAAGCAATTCATCATAAGATAGAAGTGGTACATCCAGGATCAGGCCTGAGCAGGGCAAGTAGGCACAAGAAAGCTACATGAGCAGGTGGTCAGACCCTCATGTCACCCAGCATTGACACACCAACTCCTTTCCCTTGGCTCACATCTTTGATAATCACCTGTATGATAATGAGGATTGCATAGTCTCTTATTGGTCAACTAATAGAGAAAGAAAAAGACCAATTGTAGTTTATGGAAGAGCCAGAAGAATTCATGGGTGCTAGCCAAAATAGTAACTGCATAATTGTTTCTTCCAGGAGTGGCCTTGAAAGACAGGAAAGGGAAAATCCTCCTCTCAATAGGAGGAAATTTGAACTAGGCAATTGATAATCCACTTTTGAAAAAATATGTAACCCATACAATAGCCAAAGTTCAGGCCAGGGGCCTGGAAGGAGCAAAACTGGAAATATCAAGGACAAAGACTAAGGAAGAGATGTGTGTGTAGAACTATGGGAATGGGCAAGAAAAGGAAAGATTGTTACCAACACTTTTTGCTTATTTATTTCTTTGGGGCTAAAACACAGGTCCCATGCATATGAGGCAAGTCCTCTACCACTGTGCTGTACCCTCAGCAGCACTGTCACATTTCAATGCCTTCTCTAATGCAGTAGAGAGTATCTACTTCAGAAGAGGCACTGAACATCCAAATAGACAAAATGATTCACCAGTTGATGAGCCAGCCTCTATCATTAGCCATCTTCACACTGGTACAATTGGTACATAATCATGGTAGCTACACCTTAGGGATGGAAGCTCTGTATGGGCTCAACTGCATGGGTTCCCACTCATGAAGGTTGACTTAGCCTTTATCACTGCTGAAAGTCTGACCTACAAGCCACAGAGACAAATGCTGAGTCCCAGATAGAGATCCATTCCTCAAAGGGACCAAACAGCCACTGAAAGAGAAGTTGATTACATTACAACATTTCTACCCCAGGAAGAGGAAGTGATTTCTCTTGATTAGAACAAATACGTATTTCAGGTCTGGGTTTAGTTTCTTGCCCACAGGGCCTAAGCTACTGTCAGAATTCTCAGAGTGTTTGTTGCCCTAATATGGAAGCCCACACACATTGCCTTGCACTAAGCAATCCTCTTTACAACAAAGGAGATACAGAAGGAAGTGCTGACCGTGGACTCTGCTAGTCCTGTCAGGTGTTGCACTATCTAGAAGCTGCTAGCCTGACAGAAAGATGAGACAGGCTTGTAAAGGAGCAATTTAAACACCATCTTGGAGATGATATGTTGCAAGTATGGAGTATGGTCCCAGTATGGACCCTGGGTCAATGATCATTTTGCAGTACTCTATCCCAGTAGGTAGAATATGCAAATCTGGGGACCAAAGAGTAAAAGAAGGCATAGTCTTACTACTATCATTGGGAATTTGTACTTCCCATCGCATCTAGCCAGGCACCATTGAGGTTAGAGGGTTTGGTTCCAAGAAGGGGAATGTTTCCACCAGGGGGCAGAACAAGAGTCTCAGTAAGGGGTAGCTGCCACCTGTTCTTTCAGGATGCTTGTGCTCAGAGACTGTCAGGCAAGGAAAAGAGTACTTGATTCTGATGATCGGGAGAGGTTAGGGCTGCTGTTATACAGTGGGGCAGGGGACTATATGCATGCCATTCAAGAGATCTATGTTGGGGTCTATTGATGCTCCCCTGACAAATTTTGATGACAGACAAGGGCAGCATGCACAACCTGAGAAGTGTGGACCAGGGGCTAAGGGATGAGGCCCAGATTTACTCTTACCAGGTAAGCTATTTGTATCAGCAGAGGTACTATCTGAGTGGGGAGGGTGCTAGAGAATGCACAGGGGTGGGATGGAGGGATGAGTAGCATGTGTAGACCAGATACTGCTCTTCATCCTACCCACATTTCTCTTGCAGTTTCTCCAGGGAAAGAGAAGAGGAGAATCCTGCAGGCATAGTCCCAGATGGGTGAAGTTATTATACAAAGTGGACCCAAGTGTGTGTTACCAAAAGCTTGGACCTTGTCCCTGATGCCAACCCAATAACAAGGATATAAGTTTTGAGGAAAGGGGAAAAGAATTTTATTGCTTTTCTAGCAAAAGAGAAACACAGGAGACTCCTGTCCCAGAGGCTGTGATTCTGCCCATCAGGGGAAACAGGGCTTTTAAAGAGGTGAATCAAAGGTTACATTCCACATGTTCTCTGTCCAGAGTTATAATCACTTGCTAATTTGGGAGATAGCCATTTCTTAGATCTTCTGGTGCCATCCCCAAGTCTGAATTACTTCATTCTTGTGGTGGGTGTGTGCTCAAGGACAGATAACTCTGCCTAGGATGGGGAAGGAAAGTAATCCTGTTTCCTCTGAGATTAGGGAAGGGGAGAGATTAGGGAGGAGGAGGAGAGAGAGGAAGAAAAAGAAGCATGTCTGTTTTAAAAATAAGTTGCAGTAGCAGAGCAGCAAGGGCTGTATTCAAAGCATCAAGTGGACCACTGTTACATAAGGACCTGGCTAGAGTGGATGTGATGATTCCAGATCCTTGTTCAGGACCCAGGCACCATTTCGCCAGCCTCCAGGAGTGTCAGCTTCAGTCAGCTCATGGATGTCCCCCAACCAAAGAAAGCTGCTCCAGTCAAGCCTATGACCCTCCCCAGGAGCAAGTCACATCCAACGACTGATTAATGTGGAGTGAAAAGGGCCAACTCCTTTGCCTCAATTCAGTCTGACTCTGAAAGGACATTCCAGCTCCAGGGCACCTGTGCAGTTGGTTGAGGCCTCTGTTGCAAATGCACCGAAAGTCAATTTTCCCTTCTGCCCAGTCTTGCATCCTTACTCTCTCCCAGGTTTGGATCGTCCCGCTTTTCCCCATAAATATGCTGCAGACACATCTTTGCCTTGGGGTCTGTTTCCTTCGGTTAGGGTCTTACACTGGGTCTACAACTGATAACCAACAGAAACAGAACAGTACCTGGCTTAATCAAACACCAACAAAAGGTATTTTGGGTTGTTTAAGCCTATACCGGAATACTCAGCTGAATGAGGAAGACTGCAGCTCATTTTACAGAGTTCTGCTAACTCAGGCCCTAACATCTCCATCCTGTCCATTCGCAGCAAACCCTGCTGCCCCACCCACCCCCATCTGTATTGCATTTGATTAGGAGAGCAAATGCTTTTGGTTTAGCAGTTCATTTGCACTGCACCAAAAAAGCAAAAGCCAAAACAGGAAAAACAGAAAAACAAACCCAAAACACCTCATAAACACTGGTTATTACCTTTCCGGCTAATTATATGGACATCTATAACTATCTCACTTTAAAAAAAAAATTACTACTTTTTGCATTTGAACACTGATCATAAAAAAATGCCAAGTAAAATCTTTAAAAAGTTAAAAGGCTCAAATCCCAATTTCAGTAAACTTGTGTCCAATTCAACTGTCTGTGTGTTTTTTTTTTAACCGAAATTGAATGTGGGAGAAAACAGGGGAAAAGGACATTACTGCAGTTTACATGGTAGGCATAATTGGAACAGGTGTTTAAAATTCACCACTAGGTAAACAAGATTCAATTCAAAACTTTTGTTGGGTGATGAATATTTCAAACTTTTCCTTTTTTTTTTTCTGCTGACAAAACTTTGGTTCCCCCTCACCACCCCTTTTTTTTTTTTTTTTTTTTCCAAGCAGGAAGGCACAATCATTCTGCAATACTGCCAAATATAACAAACATCTACAGATGGGTTGGTCTGCAGCTGGAGGCTTTAACTTTGTAGTATTTATTTGAAATATCCAAGCCAGCAGAGCAAGGCTAAAGCACAGTGGGCACAATTCACAATGTTTTGGCTCTGGAGCAAATAGCAGTTGAACTTAGTTTTTTCAGCTAAAATGGAATTTATGCAGATGTGCTTTGCACTAAATTCATTAAACAATTACATCCTGGTGCAGTTTTCACATTTTTTGTAAAGGATCTGCATAAGCACTAATTAGATCTAAAACAATGTTACTGGGCAAATTACAGTGCCGATTGTTCGCCTCCTCTTGCATTCCGCATCTGCTTTACAATGATGATGATAATTTAGGTGCAAGCCGTACAAATGCTGGTTTTTGTTACATTTGCTAGAAATATTTATTTAAAACATACTATAGATTAATTGATAATGTAACCATTTTTTTAAAGAGGCTACAAATGTTTTCTCTCAGATATTTAGTGGTAAAATTCAATCTGTGAAAAATACAGTAACTGAAACTTCTCACAATTGCTAACTGGCGTTTCCTTCAGTGAGGTTTGCTATTGAAAGGCAACTTTGCATTTCATTTGGCTTCAAGCACAAACTGGGTTCGCTGAATTACAGCAGTGCCTTTCAGAGTGCAGCATTTGACGTAAAGGCATGCAGACCCTTCTAAACAGCTCCCAGTTGTGGCAACCCACGCTACCTCTTCTTCGGTCCACCAATTGAAAAGGATGACTTTGTATTGGAAAACAATTCAATGCCTTAAGTAGTTCAGATATTAGACTATGTTTTATTTCTCCTATGTTTTTTTTTCCTATTTCATATATCATTAAATGCAAGAAGGCATATTAACATTTAAACATAAAACCAATTCCAAAGTGAGGACATTCCAACAGGGTTTCTATGGCAACTTTGAATGTACCAACTTAATTCAGGGCTTGCTCCAGCCCAGGAGTCACCTCCATTATTGCTCTTGTCCTAGACATTCTTTCACTTCTCTGGCCAGCCATGCAGTTGGGAGCCCTGAGAGTAACTATTCTGCTCTCACCCAGGATAACCACTGCTACAACTAGCTAGCATTATTCCATCCGTGGGAAGGAGGCTAACACGGTGAATCTGTTTGGCTGCTGGTTTTCTAAAAACCACTCCCGTTGTTGGACTTTTCAAATGGTTACTTTTATTGTTTGATAGAGCCAGCCATGAAAGGCCCAGCTCAGTGTGAGTGCCAACAAAGATTAAGAGGCAAAACCGAACTCCAAATGTAATCAGTGCACAAGCCCAAGTTCATGGTACTTGGAAATATCTCCTCTCTGTGTGGGAATGCTAATTATTAATGCAAAGCACAGTGAGTATTAATGGTGCTCTCAAAATTCAGCATCCAGGTTCATTCACTTTACTGGATGACTTCCCTAACCTTTATGTAGGTCTTTCCATTTCATTCTGTGGTTTTTGCTAGGTAGGAGAGATTATAACCAGAAGGGTGATAATAATTCCTTCTACAGACTTAATTGGTAAGTCTGAAAATGCTGTGCTGGTTGGACATGAAATTATATCCTTCTTGAAAGAAAACATAACTTAATAAATGTATTATGCCTGTGGAAAAAAGGTGAAATATATTTGTAATAAAAACATTATTTTTGAAAGTTTGGAAAAAAGGAATAATTAGTATTTCCATTCCTGCTGATTCACCTTTAGAAGATATTTGATTCTATACTTTATTTCTATTTCATGTTTTATTATAAGGGGGAAATAATGAGACTTCATTTTTTACCAAATTAAACATAATGTGAGAGTGATTTCTCAAACTTGCAAAAGTCACCTTTGGACTGATGGCAAATAGAGACAGCTTTAGCTGAAACATTGAAATTTCAGAAAGTTATGAACAATTGTAAGAGGGTTATTATGACAACTTTTCAAACATAACAGTTTTAATTGTCCCTGTAGTTGATAAAAAGTCTAAAACTTCTGAAGAGATTTAAATGAAACAACAGAATTCTTGGTGAAGCATTTAATTTAGCTGTGGTGCCTTTTGGCCAAAGGGAGTTCCATTTGTGGTTTGATGACATGGACAATACCACTCACTGTTCCTAACTTTCTGTTAAGCCCCTGGATAGTGACCATCTACGGCCCGAGAGGGCCCGAGGTGATTATTGGTTCCACTTTATCCCTCTCCTTCTTTCCTGGCCTTCTTCCTTCTTCCATCCAACAAGAATTTCTGGGTTCTTCCTCTGGGCCAAACACCATGTGGGGCCTTTGTGGAATTCATACTTTGATAGGGAACAGGCACATGTTCCTATCCAACAAGACACATACTTGTTCCTGATTATCTTAGGCTATTTATTGGGATTAACCCAGAGTTAGGGTATTACGTGGCTATAGTCATTATGAATAACCTTATCTATTTGTTGGGCTAAACTCTTGAACTTTACTAGTCAGAATATATGATCCAATAGAGTATTACATATATAAACTGACCCACTAGTGTTATTCAAGAAAAATACAAATTAGCTGTAATCAAGGAGGCTGAAAAGTTCTTCTGACTCCAAAATGTCTCTCCATACGGTTCTGTAGAAATTGCTAGTACTAAAATTCTCCCTCTTAAATGAATCATTTTAAATGAGCTTATCTCTTTAACCAGTTTAACTTCATATTAACCAAAGTAACTTTAAGTCTTCAGGACTCTCAGACACTTCTGGTAGAAATTTGCCAGTCTAGATGTTGCTTTTACACTGCTGCCAAGTGGTTAGTTTTCTACTTGCAGTATTACCATCTGTGTGTCCCAGACAGCAAGCACTCTGTTAATCGGATTTCCATCACTGTGGCAAACTGCCTGAGGTAAGCAATGTAAAAGAAGAAAGGTTTCCCAATGGCTCAGGAGGCTGGAATAGGAGAATCACAAGTTCAAAGCCAGTCTCAAAAACTTAATGAGGCCCTAACCAACTTAGTGAGACCCTGTCTCAAAACAGGAAAGAAAAGCCCAGCACTGTGATGCACGCCCTTAATCCCAGCTGTTTGGAAGGCTGAGACAGGAGGATTGTGAGTTCAAAGCTAGCCTCACAACTTAGTGAGGCCCTAACCAAATCAGTGAGATCCTGTCTCTAAATAAAATATAAAAAAGGGCTGGGGATGTGACTCAGTGGTTAAGCACCCCTGGGTTCAATTCTTGGTACCAAATAATAATAATAATAAATAAAAAATAGAAAAGGCTAGAGATGTGGCTCAGTGGTTAAGCACCCCTGGGTCAACCTGGTATAAAAAAAAAGAAAAAAAAGAAAAGGAAGAAGGAGGAAGGTTTGTTTTGGCTCACAGTTTTGGAGGTTTTGGTCTGTGGTCTTGTGACCCTGGGACAGCACTGCACATCATGGTGGTAGAGGAGGCCTTTCATCTCATGGCAGCCAGGAAGCAAAGAGAGGTAATAGGAATCAGCTGAGGTGCCACTATCCTCTTCATGGACATGCCCCCAGTGACCTAATTCCTCCCACTAAGTCCCTTCTCTTAAAGGTGCCTTGGACAGGGTACCCCATGCCTTGAGCACCTGGGCCTTTGTGGGACACTTCAGGTCCAACCATAGCAAGCTCCTTGCTCTGTATATGGCAGGAGAATTTCACATATGAACTTTTGAGTTCAGAAAAACTGTTCAGAGAAAGGACCATAAGAAAAATTTAGGCTATTATAGTATTAAACTAGGTTCTGCTTAATCTAAAGGAATTAATTTAATAAAACCATTTAGACACATTGATTTGCAATAAAAGGGAGGAAAGGTTGTGATGGAAGCCCACTGGTAGCTAAGACAGTGCTACTGAGGACTGGTGGCCCTAAAAAGTACTAGAGAAAGCTTAAAAGGTAGATGTGAGCCTAAAAGACACAACATAATTTTACCTGGAATGTCCCCTTGCCCATTTGGTCCAATTCATCCTTTAAAACACTCAACTTGTGTTAGTAAAAAGTTCAGTAGTGGGCTAGGCTCTCCTTTCTCTACTAATCAGATTTTGGTTAGTTTGACAACATTTTTAAGTACCTACCATGTGCCAGACATGCCCAATGATTTGAGGATAGAGTAAGAGTTGAGAAATTTGGGCCAGGCACAGTGGCATATGTCTGTAATCCCAGCAACTCAGGAGGCTGAGGCAGGAGGAACACAAGTTGAAGGACAACCTCAGCAACTCAGTGAGGCCCTAAACAATTTAGTGGGACCCTGTCTCAAGATTAAAAACAAAAAGGAATGGGAATGTAGCTCAGTGGTTCAGTACTCTGGGTTCAAACCCCAGTACCAAACACAAACAATGACAACACACACACACACACACACACACACACACACATACACACAAGAAATTTGATCTGTCCCTGCCTCCAGACTCTGCTTAGTGGAAGCAGGAAACAAAGATGTCATTCTTTCTTATGTCTACAAAGCATAGCTCAGCATCTGGCATATAGTAGGTGATATCTGATGTTGGTGGACATAGATACTGAACCTGATAATTTCAATATTAATCAGTAGAAGCAATAAAAGCAATAAAGATAAACAGGACAGGCCCCTAACCCAAACTGTTCCCTAAACCCTTAGAGTCATAAAGTATTAGTACTTGTTAATTGGGCCAAGAAAACTGGAGAGGACTCTCGGACTAGAGAACACCATGAGCAAAGTCTTCGGGATATGAAAAGACATGGTGTCTGGGAAAATGACGAGCAGTGTGATGGCACTGAAGCCGAGTGCTCAGAGAGGATGACCGAAACATGCAACGTGAGCAGCAGACACAAACGGGACTCTGTAGGCAAAAGTTGTGAAGGGGGTAAGCACAAAACACTCTCAATGTGCTATATCCTCTCCTCCTACATAATAGGAGCTTCTGTGTACTGGATGCAAGTATGTGTATTGGCCAGACACAGGTCTGTGGGATTTACTTACCTTTTCTCACTTTTGCTTACCTTTTCTCATTTTATAGAAGAAGGATCCTCAACACAGAGAGATGGAGTTTCTCGCCCAAGGCCATACTTGAAAGTGCCAGGCTTGGACTTGAACCTGGGTCTCACTGCATCAGGAGGCAGGAAGAATCTGCAGGCTTTCACAGAGAAGTATTATAATACCACAGTTTTTGGATATCATTAATCATGAGGGAAATGCAAATCATAAGCATTATGATAATCTCTAGGATAGCTAGAATTTTAAAAATCAGATAACAACAAGGGTTGGAAAAGATGTGAGAAAGTTGACCCACATGTATTTCTGTAAAATGGTTCAGCTGCGTTGGAAAACAGTCCCGAAGTTCCTTGGCTGCTTCAAAACAGAGTTACCATACGATCCATTCATTCCACTCCTATATGCTCTAGACTGAATATTTATATGTTAAAATTCACTAGTTAAATGCTCAACATGATATTTAGAGGTGGGGCTGTGGGTGGTGATCAGGTCATGAGGGCTCGTCCACCATGGATGAGATTAGTGTCCTTTAAAAGGGCCTCACCGATGGGCTGGGGATATAGCTCAGTTGGTAGAGGGTTTGCCTCGCAAGCACAAGGACCTGGGTTCAATCCCCAGCACCACAAAAAATAAAATTAAATTAAAAGGGACTCACTGAAAATCTTTACCACAGATAGAGCACTAATTTCCAGGATATATAAAGAACTCAAAAAACTTTACACCAAAAACCAAATAACCCAATCAATAAATGGGCTAAGGAACTGAGCAGATACTTTACAGAAGAAGATATACAATTAATCAACAAATATATGAAAAAATGTTCAACATCTCTAGCGATTAGAGAAATGCAAATCAAAACTACTCTAAGATTCCATCTCATCCAGTCAGAATGGCAATTATCAAGAATACAAACAACAATAAGTGTTGGCAAGGATGTGGGGGAAAAGGTACACTCATTCATTGCTAGTGGGACTGCAAATTGGTGCAACCACTCTGGAAAGCAGTATGGAGATTCCTTTAAAAACTTAGAATGGGTATAAGCCAAGGAGTGGGATGGCAGGGTCAAATGGTGGATCCATTCCAAGTTTTCTAAGGAATCTCCACACTGCTTTCCAGAGTGGCTGTACCAACTTGCATTCCCACCAGCAATGTAAGAGTGTACCCTTTTCCCCACATCCTCGCCAACACCTGTTGTTGCCTGTGTTCTTGATAAAAGACATTCTAATTGGGGTAAGATGAAATCTAAAGGTGGTTTTGATTTGCATTTCTCTTATAACGAGTGATGTTGAACATTTTTTCATAAATCTGCTGATTGCTTGTAGATCTTCCTCTGTAAAGTGTCTGTTCATTTCCTTGGCCCATTTATTGATTGGGTTATTGGTGTTCGTGGTGTAAAGATTTTTGAGTACTTGGTAGATTCTGGAGATTAGTGCTCTGCACTCCTTGGCTTATACCCAAAGGACTTAAAATCAGATTGCCTCAGTGATGCAGCCACATCAATGTTCATAGCTGCTCAATTCACAATAGCTAAATTATGGAATCAACCTAGATGCCCTTCAGTGGATGAATGGATAAAGAAACTGTGGTATATATACACAATGGAATATTACTCAGCTATAAGGAAGAATAAAATTATGACATTTGTAGGTAAATGGATGATGTTGGAAACTGTTATGCTAAGTGAGATCAGCCAATCACATAAATCCAAAAGCCGAATGGTCTCTCTGATAAATGAATGATGATGCATAATGTGTGGGGGAAAGATGGCAAGAATGGAGGAAAGATAGCTAGCATAGAGGGAAGGGAGGGGTGGGGGTGGGTGGGGGGTAAAATTAATAACAGAGTGTGTGACAGATACCATTGCCCTGTGTAAATGCATGAGCGCACAGATGGTGTGACTCTACTTTGTGTACAACCAGTGAAACAATAGCTGTACTCCATTTGTGTTCAATAAAAAAAAA
>JAJEJO010042184.1:0-10448 GCA_020662805.1 Glaucomys volans | reverse complement strand
AGATTTATAGTGGGGGATGGACTTATATGAGCAGGAAGCTTGAGGATTTCCTTGATCTGCTTTCTACAAGTGGAGACCCAGGGAAACCAGTGGTAATTCTCAGCCTTGGAGCTGGAGAGCCAAAAGTAGACTGTGGGCTCTGAAGACCTAAAAATCAGGAGTGTCAGGAGGAGACAACTTTCTTACCTCAAGCAATCAGGCAGAGTTAATTGAACCTTACTCCAACATTTTGTTCTACAGCAGTCCCCACTTCCCAGGATTTTCCTTTACATTGCTCCAATTACCCACAGTCAACCAAAGTAGTGTGAGTAAAGAACAATGTGATATTTTGAGAGAGGAAGAGAAAAATCTATGCTCACATAAATTTTATCACAGTACATTACTATAACTTTTTATTCTTATGAGTTATTTTAGTCTCATACTATGCTTAATATAGTCATTAAAATTTATTATACAGAGGTATGTATAGAAAACTACATTGAAAATACCTAGAATTTGTTATTGTCAGCAGTCTCAGGCATGTGCTGGGGATCTTGAAGCATATCTCCTGCAATTCCAGGGACTACTATATAGGTCTTCATTAGGATGGATGATGCTCACTATCCCTGTGGAGGACCATAAAAAATTGGCCTGCTTGGAAGTATAACATGAATAGAATCATACACCACATCCGGTATTGTGCCTAATTTCTCTTCTCAAAATTCCATCTGTTTGTAGGAATTACTGCCATTTGCTATCCATTGACAAATGAATTGACTTCATTGTCAGTACCACATGGAACATTCTGCAAAATAGACCATATTCTAGGGCAAAATGAAAATTTTAACAAATACAAACAAATTAGAATTATTTGCATCCTTTCAGATAGTCATTGAAATCTAAAATCAACAAGATTTTTTAAAAAGAAACTAACACCTGAAGATTAAATGATACACTTTTAAATAAAACCAAAATTGCAGAAGAAATCATGGGAGAAATAAGGTCTTAGAAACAAATGACAATAGAGATATCAAAATCTGTGAGACAATGTGAAGGTAGTTCTAAAAGGAAAGTTTAGAGTACTGGGTTCCTATATTTAAAAACAATGGAAAGATACAAAATTAATGTTCTAATATTACACCTCAAAGCTGTAGAAAAAGAATAAATTAACACCAAAATCAGTAGAAGACATACACAAATCAATAAATACTATTTACCACCTAAATAGAGTTAAGGACAGTAATCACAGGATCATATCATAAATGTACAAAATGTATCTGATAAAATGCAATACACACTCATGTTTAAAATACTACAGAAACTAGGGACAGAAGAAACTTTCTCAACATTATAAGGGCTATATAAGACAAACCCAGGCCAACATCATACTGAATGGAGAAAAGCCAAAAAGAATTTCCTCTAAAATGAGGAACATGTCCAGCATATCTGCTGTCCCATTTCCATTCAACATAGTCCTTAAAACTCTTGTCCATCAGGCAAGAGAATAAAATTAAAGGGAAACAGATACAAAAAGGAGAAGTCGAATTATTTGTTTGCTGATGGCATAATTCTCTATTTAAGAAAATCCCAAAAATTCCACCAGTAAGACTTAGCAGGATACAAGGGCACAACAAATCAATCAGTCATGTTCCTTTCCTCCAATAATGAATCTGCTGAAAAAGAAATTATATAAACTATTCCATTCACAATATCATCAAAATAACAAAAAACAAAGACAAGAGAACTTAGGAATAAATCAAACCAAAGAGGTGAAAGACCTCTACAGTGACAACTACAGAGGCATACATTTATTTTGAAGGTATTCATTTCTTTTTTTTTATTTGCTTATTGATTCATTGAGCACAAATGGAGTACAGCCATTGTTTCTCTGGTTGTACACAAAGTAGAATCACACCATCTGTGCATTCAGAAGGTATTCATTTCTGATCACTAGGGGAAGATCGGTAAGAAGGTGTCAGAGCAGCTCTGGGGTTGCAACCTTGTGGAGATGTCAGAGATGGAAGGTGCCCCAAGCCCCCCCTCGTGATTATCCTTACCATTTCTTACTCATTCATTGTGTGCACCACAGTATTCAGAGTTAATAGATTCCAAAGATAAGAACAATTCCACATTGGTGCACTTTATGTAAATAGCAAGAGGTGGTTTGATATTTACACACCCCAAATCCCATGTGCTCCTTTTCTTCTATGTTAGCAGAAACCATGAGGAGATTTAGGGTGTGTAGGCCGATGGTGGTACAGCCAGTCACTGCTGCAGGCTACATCTCACTTCCCTACACATGGGATTGTGGAGATGACATGGTCTCCACTGCCTTCTCAGATGTGACTTTTCCAACTGCTGCCACCCACCCTCTCCACATACCTCAGGGAAGAGCCTGATGACTGGGAGAGGGATTCCTTCTGGTCAAGGTCACCAGTTCACAGTAAGCCATGTCTATACTGGCTCAAGGGGAGAATCTCCACCCACCAGAAGAAGGGGAGTGAATCTCTGGCCATATTAGGTGAAGCCAAGTGAGTGCTTGTCTACACTGGCTGAAGGGAAGTATCCACCCTGAAAGAGAGAGAGAGGCACAGTGGGCCAAGATGTGCAGAGGATGGCGGCTGTGCCCCTGCCCTCACCCTGAGGCACTCCCTTTGTGTTTTAACCAGACTTTCATATTTTTTATCTTTGAACATCAATTTTATTATATAAAGGCAGGGAAACAGTTTTTAAAGAAACATTGCTATCATCCTTGAAGCATGGGAGAAAGGACAGACAAGTGTAGGATGGCGGGGAGTGTCCCAAGGAAAAGAGGTTCTGATTTCTCTCACAAGTGGGAGCAGAGGAGACTCCTGATATCCAGGTGGATCCAGAGGTGCTCCTGGAACTCTTGCAGAGAAGCCTGAGCCAGTATGCACACCTGGCTCCTGAAGTTGTTCAGAGTCCACATGACTGATGCCCACCCTGTGATGTAAGAATCCCCAGAGCATAGGTTCCTCTGGCTGGCTGTCCATTGGTTTTGTCAGTCTCAGTTCTGCATTTGTACTGGAATCACCCTGTTTCTGAATCTAGCACATTCAGCCCTCCCTGAATAAGAGCCACTTTAACAAACACAAGTATGTACCAACACAGTTGTTAAAAGCAGGCAGTGGTCCTCCTTGTCACCCTCTTGCAGACATTGCTATTGTCCTGAGGTTGCCCTTTCGAGGAATCTTGGGAGAAATTGCTGCCATCTGCTGCTGCAATGCCCCTACTGAGGATCCTCCTGGATTTGAGCATGTAGGACTCAGGGTCAGGCAGGGAGGCCATCCAGGAAGCAGAGGTCTTTGCATGAAGGGAGTGGACATCAATGAGTCAGGCTTAACCTTCTTATGCCCTTCTGCCCTGACTGCTTGGCTTCTGCAGGGAGCTGTTGCTCATAGGACGGGAGAAGGTGTGAAGTGGAGACACACTGACACACTTCTTTGGTAGGACTGAGAAATTGGAAAGATCCATGGGTCATGGTTGAGGCCCAACTCTTGGGCCTCAAGGGCTTCCCCTGGAAAATGCAGCCTTGCCTCTGGTTCATGTGGGACTGGAGTATCAGATATATAGTCATTGCATCATCTAACTTTCTACTGGCTAGAGACACACAGGTCTCATATGGGTTTTAACCCATGTCAAACAGGATTGTTATTAATTCTGGGGTCTGGGTGTTTGGGGAGTATCTCAGTATGTTGATGGGTTGAATACTCCTCACCCTCACTCAGCCAAGGATGCTGAAGGATTTACTCTAAGGCAGGCCACTGAATGGAGGTTCTTGGTCAGCATTTCACAGATGAACCATCATTTCTGGGTGGGAACTTGATCAGGAATGTGATACCTTGCCTCCGTGATGTGTGTCACCAGCTGCCAAGGATCTAAACAATGGAACCAACATAGATGCCCTTCAATAGATGAATGGATAAAGAAAATTTATATATACATAAACATATATATATACATATATATATGATGGAATATTACTTAGCTTTAAAAGATAAATGAAATTATGGCATCTGTCATTAAATGGATGGAGTTAGAGAATATCATGGTAAGTGAAATAAACCTAACCCAAAAATTCAGAGGCCGAATGTTTTCTCGCGTATGTGGAAGTTAATTCACAATAAGGGTGGAATAGGGTAGAATAGAGTTAGTTTATATTAGATAGAGGGGTCTGAAGGCAGGGGAAGGGCTATGGGGGATGGAATGATATTAGAGGTGATGCTGCAATATGTATAATCAGAAAAATGAGAGATTATGCTCTATTTATTAGGTGTTATCTATCAAAATGTATAAATGCATTCTACTGCCATGCACAACTAATTAGAACAAACAAAATAAAAACATAAAAAATAAAAAAGCCTATTAAAAAAAAAGATTATATACGTTGTCTTTGAGAATATGTCTTCAAAGTGGTCTAGTTTATTGTTGATGTTTTCCACTTAATTTGATTTAGTGAATCTTTCCAGTGAATCTCTGATCTTAAAAATATTCTTTTGCTTCCTGGAGGCTTCCTCCAATCTTTGGTATATCTCAGTACCTATAAGCTTCCTGTCAGTTTGGAGGAGAGGATATCTAATCTTCTGTGATTAAACAGACTGGTTATACCATGTTAGGAGGTATAGTCTTATGTGCCCTCCTGAAGAGAACTTCATGTATCCGGGGCTGTCAAATCCAGGGTGTGGTACCCAGTTATATTTTAGAAGGTGTGAGGTGTGGCAGTGTAAGGTGGAGGTGTTTTGATTGATGTGATGCTGGGTGGCCCATGGGGCAGGGAAGCATATGGCTGCTGCCCTCTGGGGTGCACAGGTCATTGCTCAGTACACTTGAGCCTGGGCAAGTGGGAGGTGGATAGTGTTTGTGGGGTGCTACCCTGTAAGTCCCTTTGTGGAATGTAGTGTCCAGTATGCATGAGGTGTTCTGCTGTGTGCTGTGGTTAACCTCAGAAATGATCTCCTCTTGGTCCTTGATGGTGCTGAATCTGTGTGGCACCTGATACTGGCTGTCTAGGAGATCGGAAAGGACTTCTTGCACTTCACACAGGATTCTTGGACTTGTATCAGAAGGCATTTGGTTTCATTCAGCTCTACCTGAGTTGACACTACAAGCCCCAGTAGAGGAGGAGCTCTCCTACAATGGGACCTGGAGACTTGTATGTGGTGTTCTGCTTTTAGCACCTTCTCCACCACCTTATGTCCTAAACCTCCCCAAACTCCTGGGTGAGGAACACAGGGCTGAATGAACACAGGCAGGGGGCCTTCCAGGAGCTCTTGGCCATCCTGGCCACATAGGTGCTGCCCATCATGCAGATGGGAGGGGGTTTCCTGATAGTGTGCAGTCATCTGAGCAACCATCTACCCTGGTCTGCCATCACCAGAGCAGGATAGGGGAAACTGTCTGCATAGGGTTTCAAACTGGCCAAGGCCCTCAAGCTATGCATGTGCACTCAAGTCTGTCACACAGGGTTGCTAGGTAACCATTCTTTCTTTATTGACAGTTAACTGACCTCTGAGCAGTTCAGCCCAAGCTTGGTGGCAACTTGTTGGCGAGTTGAAGTTGACTCTTCTGGATAGTAGAAGTATTGAAAAGCCCCAGTGTACTTAAGGGGTATCTGAGGCCAGTCATGGCCAGTCAATTGATTCGGGCAGAGAATTTTCTTGCCCGAAAAATCCATAAGACCTTTCTGAAATTTAAGATTCCTTCGAGGATCCACAAGGCTGCATTTCTGGGCAATGAAGAGAAAGTCAAACTTATTCTTGCCCATGGGGAAGCCTGTGTGGATGAAAGGGACAAGAAGAACAGGTAAGAACAGGGTGTGACGGGTGGCAGGGGCCCTAGGAACAGGGTGCCCACCTGGGAAGGTGTGGCCAATATGGCAGAAGCCTCCTCTTTCCCCACTGGGCCCAGGGGTCAGAGGGAAAGGGAGGCCAGCTCTCATTTCACCAGGATCCTTGGCTTTCCCACCCTCACAGGCACCTCAACACCTGGGATCTAGAGACCTTGGAGATGTCTACCATCCAGGCAGTCATATTGAGTACCAAAAAAATGTTACCCTTCTTCCCAGTCACTTAAAATTTTCCTAGAGCAACCTTAATTGACTATTTAATACTGATTTAAATCCAAAATTGTGTACCCATCATTTATTTTTAATGTAAACATTGTTTAAAAAAGCATGTTATGTACATTGTAGAAAAGTGCAGCAGGAGACAAAATGTTTCCCATGATATAGCAAATTAAGGGTAAAAATAATTCTTTGAATACTATCTGTAGTCCATGTGCATCAATGTACACCTATGGATGTATATTCTCTACTGAGGCCCTTACCAGGACATTTTGAAATGGCAAGATGGCTCCGTGTTCTTTCTGTTTTTTTGTTTCTAATGTTATTTCACACTAGCATATTTAGCAGTTCCAATTCCACTCCTCCATAGATGTTCCTTATTTCTTGTATGCTCCACTTGTACTCATTCATCAACTTCTGAGGGTTACTCAGTGTGTCCTTGAGCGGCCACCCATCTTCATAACCAAATTTGTTGACAATCCTGGATTTCCTGCCAGTGTTGCACTAATTGCCATTAATTCCCCTGAGAGAGACTAGAATTCACTGGAAGCTTTCACACTTAATGAAGCTGGGAGTGCATCAAGATTTTTCAGTGCAGTCATGGGTGTCTGTTGTACAAGGGTGGCATGGCAGATGCCCTAGCCAAATCCAGGCACTGAGCCCTCTCCTGGGGCCTCTTCTCCATGTCCTTTGACCTCAGGGAGTTTGGGGTTTCACCCTGGAGAAGGAATCCCTGCCTGAGTTGGGGCTATTACTAGGGGAGAATGGACTGTGGTGCTGACACAGCCTGTCTCCTGGACATTGAGGCCAACACAGGTGCAGAAAGGGTATCCCTGGCATCCCACAGCTAGCTCCACCTGAATGGAGCATCCCTAACTGTGACTCTGGTCTAGCAAAGTTGCTAGAACCCAGAGACTCTGAACCTTAGCTCAACCCAGTAGGACCAGAAACCATGACTACTGCACTGTAGAAAACAGGCCCCTGGTGAAGCCCATCCATGATTGTGGGGTGCAGCAAGGCAGCCTTGATGCTGCTGAATTTGGGAGGTGCCAGACACTGGTTGTCCAAAACCTCAGGAAGGACTTGTACTTCACTGAGGAATTCTTGGATTGGCACTGGGAGGCTTTTGGATTCATCCAGCTCTACCTGGGTGGCTGCTGCAAGCACCACTTGGCTTTGTGCAGCAAGGGGAACTCTCCTACAAAGGAATGGTCTGCTGGGACCTGCAGTCTTACACCTCCAGTTCTACTTGCAGTCCTGCCTTTACCATCTTACCTCCCAAACTTCCATCTCCTCCTGGATGGAGGAGCCCAGTGCTGCCTGGAGTGCAGGTAGGAAGCCTTCCAGGAACCGTTGGCCATACTGGCTGCACCAATACTGGTCATTCCGTGTCGGGGGATGGGGGTTTCTTGATCATGCGCAATCAGCAGTGACTCTTTTAGGCTCACTGTAAATCCTGAGGTTCTCTTGACAAACAACTGAGTTTTTCAGGACCTCCCTGATTGTTATTGATTACCAGTTGATCATGACGTGTTACATCTCAGAGATATTTGTAGCATTTACAGGAGAAAACTGTCCTTTTCAGAGGCCTGGAGTCTCTTTGAGAGCTAAGGTTGAGCATGCACATTGTCACTGCCCTCTGAGCTCTACAAGCTCACCTGTGTTCAGCAGTATTGTTTGTGAATGACTGTTCTGCCCTTCAAACATATCAGACCTTGGAGCTGCCTTGTTGGGTTGCTGTGGCAGACTAGGTTGGCTCTCCTATTGAATTCTGTAGTTGGAGAAAAGTGCTGTATGATCTCCTAATGAATCTTTTTACTTTCCTAGAACCCCTCTCCACTTCGCCAGTGCCTCTGGGCATTTTGAAGTGGTGGCCCTGTTAATAAAGAATCAATGCAACCTTGAAATTTCTAATGATTACTACAACACAGCACTGAATCAGGTACATACATTAGTAACCTAGAGTTTCTGAAGGAGGTGAATTTGATTGAAATTCTTGAATAAAAAGAGCTGAATATAATTTTAATATAATTAATTTGTGAACCCTTGAAATGTTTCACTTGCATTTCTTGAATTAATACACATTTTTTGGTGCAATACCAACAGGCAGTGGAACACCAGCATGAGGAATGTGTAAAACTTCTTCTGTGTAATGGTGCCAATCCAAATGTGCAGGACATTAATGGATACTCTTCCCTCCACTATGCCATATTTTGTGAGACCACAGCAATAGCAGAACACCTGCTTTCATCCCACGCAAATATGGAATTACAAAGCAAGGTACACTTCACCCAATTTTATTTCTAGATTGTTTGAAATATATTTGTTTTAATAATGAGATATGTAGTGTTCATTTCCATATTTATAAGCACTCACTGAAGGAAAAAGTATTGGAATAAATGGACTGTCAAAGACTTTGCTTAAAGTACTGATACTGTAAGAGAAGTATTAGAAAGCACAACTTTCTTGTATGCACCAATTGCAAATATTTGTGAGAACACTGAATTTTTAAAGGTGAAGCATTTCCCATTTCCAAATTAAGTTTTGCACCAAAGTTTTTTTCCAAATAGCGTAAAACAAAACAGGGGAGGAAATTTTGCCCCAGAAATAGGCTTTATCTTAAAAAACAAAAAAAAAAAAAAAAGCATTTTCCAATAAATGGTGATCTTATTGCTGTGGGAAAAGTTTCATAAAAATTAATTATTCCTCTGTGGTAAGGCTTGTGCAGGAACAAAGGAAAAGTAGAAAATGTAAGTCATACTCAATGTGGAAATTAGATAATTAAGGAAAAAAGTATTAGGAAGAGTTGTTTTTCTGTACTTTTTCTCCAGTTTCTGTATGTGGATGAGGTGCTATCCTATTTGGGGAATAGCAATCCTTAATTTAGGAAAGCACGATGTAGAGTGGCAAACATGTCTAAAGAGCAGTTTTAGGGGGGTTACATTTGAAACCAAGCTGCATTTTGAATTTACTGGTCCTTATTCTGTCACTGCCTTGGAAACTTACATGGAATGTTTGGTAAATGACAGTCTCTTGGTTTTGTTTTTGTTTGTCAACTATCCAAATTATAAAGGGAAACATCCCTGAAAGTGAGAGATGAGATGGAGAGATGGCTGTCTGCTCCTCTAGTTCTCTCCTAGAATGGTACCTCAAAGTGATCTGGGGAAGAGTTTAACAATTTAGAAACCTAGGCTCTTCCTTGGAGGTTTATATTCAGTAAATCCAGTAGGGCCTGGACATGGATATTTACAAATATATCCTGAGATTCCTACCCAACTTCTAGAGACTATTCACTAAATCGAGAAGTGTAATATAGAAATTCCCAGATCCCCCAAACTGTAGAAATACCTGGGAGAACTGGAGTTTGACTTCCTTCTAATCTCTCCTTTCTGACAGTGTTAGTTTAACTTACATTTGTTTTTCCTCTATTTCCATGACTGGGAAGGTAAAAGAAATAGGATTAGTGATAAATTTTTGGCTTACAGAATACAACTTTTTTCCTTCTAACATTAATCATCCACCATCATTTAGAAGGTGTTGGGAAATTTTTTTATGGCTAGTCTTTCAATAAGCAAAGACCAACCTTTTAAGGGTTTTATGTTTCTGTTATCATTCGGATCATTGGGTCAAAAAATGCTGACTTTAAGGATGATTTTGTTGGTTAGAATACTAGAAAATATTGAAAATTTTTAGCAGAGGCTGGATGCTAGACTGTCTCAGTAGATCTGTTGTGTTTCTGGGGCACTATTTCTATCAGGCAGTAGCAGTAGTAAGAATATAGAGGGGATCCTCGTAATAACTTAGTGTGAGCATTCCTACCCAACTAAATTCTTTTTAAAATAATAGTCTGGGAGAACAGTAAACAAATGGAGTATTAGTTCATTGATGGTGTTGGAAAAAATTTTGAAATGAAGATATTATGAATGTTTTGTATTACATTTTAAAACACTCAGTTTTGTGTGAAAAATGATGGTAGAGAAAGGAAAGATTTTACATACAAATACTTGCATTGTACATGACAATTTGCAAACATTCACAGCACAGATCAAATCAAGGGCTTCAGACTAAATGTTGCCCATGGATATATTTAACTTGCATTCATTCCCTGAGTCAACATTTAAAGTGCAGTTGAGTTAGTGTTTTTCATGAGGCTAAAATCTGTCCATGTAGATAAATATAAAGTTTTTTTTGATTCATAAAATTTTTTAAATAACAAATTTAAGTTGCAATTAAAATGGAACCAGAATTAAAATAGAATCTAAGAAGTAGATGTGCACTATGATAGTGATAGTAATGATAATCTAGGATTACCATTATAAGTGAGAATATATTTTGTGTTGATCTTTCTAACAGGTAATATAAACAGCTTTCATTTTATAATAGAAGC
>JAJEJO010042175.1:9223-21865 GCA_020662805.1 Glaucomys volans | reverse complement strand
TATGAAATGTCCTTCTTTATCCCTTCTGACTAACTTTGGCTTGAAGTCTGCTTTGTCTGAAATGAGGATGGAAACCCCAGCTTTTTTACGCAGTCCATGTGCAGGGTATGCTTTTTCCCAACCTTTCATCCTTAGTCTGTGGGCATGTTTTTCTATGAGATGAGTCCCTTGAAGGCAGCATATTGTTGGTCTTTCTTTTTAATCCAATCTGCCAGTCTATGTCTTTTGATCGATGAGTTTACGCCATTTACATTCAGGGTTATTATTGAGATATGACTTGTATTTCCTGTCATTTTAGCTCTGTTCAGGCTTTTAACTTTGTTTCTCCTTTGATTGGCTATTTCTTTAGGGTAATTCCTCCCCATGTTGACTAACATTGTTATTTTTCATATCTTCCTCTTGGAATATTTTGCTGAGTCTCATTGACTTTTATGATTGTGGGACTTTCAGGTTGGTCAATGTCTTTCAAGGAATTGAAGACCTTGGGGAGATGAATATTCTCCACCAGTACAGTGATATTTGCAAAAGCACTGGTAGATTCAATCCCATTTTCAAGTGTGACTTGGTCCTTATGTCTCAGGCTACTCTTTCCCAGATTGACATGTTAAGAAAGAGGTATCTCCTCTTGGTCCAGTGGGCCAATGGAGGCCAGAAGCTACTGGATATAAGGCATTTCTACAGGGAGTAGTGGAGGATCCTGGTTTTCTACTACCATCTGGTAGGCATCCAGAGGCTTTGAAAACATGGCTTCAATCTCATCCAAACTGTTACTGTCTGTTTGTTCCTGGCTTTGAGTTAGGGGCAAAGCCAAGAAATTAGTAGAGGTCTGACCTGGAGTTATTACTGAAGTGTCCCCAATGTCAGTTGGTGGGTTACTCTCAAGTATTTGGATATTCTGGATATTTCTGCTACTGCAGGAGTTGGCGAATTCTGGAGGTTGTGGCAGACAAAATGTCTTCCTGGGAGGTTGCAAATCCACAGATACCTCCATCCCTAGAGTAGCTTCCATCACTGAAAGGAATCAAGGAAGATGATAAGTAGGATGCCCCCCCTACAGAGCAACACAATAATCAGGAAAGCTGTCAACTGTGGATAGGCATTACTAGTAACTTTCCATAAGGACCATGGACAGGTCTCTGTTATGCGCTAGGGCTGACCCTTACTTACAGTGAATCACTTGATATCATCGCCTTCAACTGGCTACATCATCATGGCAGCATGACTGGTTGGTAGCACTTTGGCCTCCTTTGAGGGAAACCCAAAAAAACATGTTTTATGAAGTCTCTCATTCTCAGGTAAGGTCCTCTGAATTCTCTCCAGTCTCCCAAGAGTATATGAACACTTACCACCCTGAACTAGAAGAAGGTGGAACTCTTTCCCATAAAATATATGTGAATGGAATGAGATTGAGACACCTGCTTTGGAAGGATTTCTGAGTACAAAGTTCAAATACTGTCACTACCATGATCATTTTTGAAGTATCTTCCAAGAGACAAAAGCAAGTTCACTGAAATATATTTATAATGTATTGGTGTAGAGGAAATAATCTAATAAGGCATTGAAAATTAGCCTTCTGGGGTATACTTCTGGATTTCACTCAAATGCATCTGGATGGCCATTTTGGTGTTCTGCATTCTGATCTTACAGAGTCTGCAAATGCAGAGTATTGAACAAGGAGAAGGGTTAAGTATCAGGATTAATATTTTATGGATCTGTGGGCCCAAGCTCCCAGCTGCCTATTTGACCTTCCTTTCGATTGCTCATCTTACTCCTTCCCCTTGTTGCTGTTTGTACTCACCTTGAAAACTTGTTTCTATGATGCGTTGAGTGGAAACAGAGTAGTAGATGCCGGGGGTAGAGACTGATGGTAGGACATTTGTGGGCTGAACCCAGCACCATCACCATTTCTGCCTGAGGGACAGAGACACTACTTCCTGCTTATGACACTCAGCCATCAGATGGCAAGTAGGGGCCAAGTTCTCCGGAGTGCAGAGACCCCAGAGAGTTTTGATCATAGTAGTAGAACTGGCTTCCTTCTTGGTAGGGAAGTGACTGTGCCTGATTTGGAAACTGAGATGGTGTCCCCTGGACAAGCTTGGCTGACAGTGATGAATACACATTGGCATCTGAAGTTGTATCGTATTGGGCTGTCATAGACATGGAAGGAGCTGCTGGGTCCTGGTCATTAAGTGTCAGAGTAAAGTCCCCAAGCAAAGTTGATTTCTTTTCAGCACCACCTGTGATATCCCACTCAACAATGCTTGGATAGGAGGCAGGTGTCATGGGGATCTGGTGCTGACTAGTAACACCAGACAACATGGCTGTGCTGGAATGTTGATAAAGGTAGGCACTGCCCATGAGTGGCTGGAAGGAGGTGCCAAAGTTTGAGGGCAGCAGCCATGTTGAATTGACAGCTGGAGCAGAGACTCTGGACAAGTTGCAGACACTTCCTGTTAGGGAAGCTGCATTGCTCACCACAGGAAGAGAGAGAGGCAGAGAATTTGCAGTTCCGAGTAAAGAAGAGTTCTGGAAATTTTCTGTAGGAAGCAAGAGGGTGATGAAAAAATTGATGAGACTGAGAGATTGATACAATACTTGACAAATGGTATGATCTTAAGGTTGTCGCAGTCAGGAAGCCACTAATACCAAAAATCGTTGAGATACCCCGAATCAAACCATTTAACATGGCTGCAAGTGTTGGAGTCATTTGGTACTCTTGTGATGAACTGCCTTTTCTCTCCAATTGGGCACAGAAGATCCAAGTGGTCTGGTTCACACATTGTTCCCTACAGGCATCCTTCTCCCTGGCCTATCTTTCCTTTGAGCTGCCACTAATTTTAACTCATAACTGCCTTTCAGTTGAGGCATTTAGAAGTTAGAGAACATCTGACTTTATCAGTTTGCAAGTGAGTAAACCAACTCAGAGATGTATGGTTGACTTGTTCAATATCACTTGATATTGCCCAAGGTTGTAGAAACTTAATCCCTTGCCAGGACACTGTGCTGTAGACAAAGACCAGAAGTCAGGAGATACACAATTTTGAATTTCCCTGTTCAAAGAGAACAGTACTGATATCACCACTGTTTCCTCAGTGTCTCATTTTGTTTGTGCAGGTCCCATGCCATTTCATGGAGTTCACTCCTACCATCTAGATGGTAATTTATTGGGCCATTGTTTTGGCTATTCAAACCTGTCTTCTCATCCACCATCAACATGAGTACCCAAGACTAAATTTCTCAAGGAATGCTTTTTGGATGAAAAATGTTATTTCAACTTTGTGAGCTTCAGGTTACTGATCTGTAAGGTGGTTACAATAATCCTAACAGTCATAATTCAGCCATAAATAAAAGTGATACATTACATGAGATTTATATGGAGAAAGACATAGTATGTTCTGGAATGACAGAAAGGCAAAAATGAAAAACAGCAGCAACTGCAAAGAATGCCTAGATACTATTGAAAATTTGGATGTGTAGCAGTGTCAAAGCATAGTAAGTTTACTAACAAATGAAGTTCCTTTATACACACAATATTATGAAAGTGAATGTTTCTCTTTATTTTAGTGAATACTGTTCACCAAGACACTGCCCACAATTGAAAGTGATTTTGAACGAATTTCTAACCAGTACCTACAGACAGAGAGGCTACCTGAACTAAAATTGTGTAATCAGCAGCCAGTTTAAGTAAACATAAACATTTTGGTAGCCACAATTTATTTAGATGAACATTTGAAGAAAAATGTTTTTAATCCAGTTGCAGTGGCACGCACCTGAAATCTCAGCTATTCAGGATTGTAAGGCAGGAGGATCACAAATGAGATTACGGTCTTGCAAGTTTAGTGAAACTCTTTATCAGAATCAAATGTAAAAGAGCTCAGGATGTAGATCAGTGGTAATGTCTTCCTAGGTTGAATCCCTTGTAGTGCAAAACAACAAAATCTACAGTCCTCTTTCCTGCCATGTGCAAAAAACAAAAATTGAAACAAAAGAGCACTCTGAATCTGGGCATGGGGTGTGGGCCTGTGGTCCCAGCACTCTGGAGTCTGAGGCATTGGGATTGCTGAAGTCCACAAAGTCAAAGCCAGCCTGGGTAATGTACCAAGATCCTGTCTCAGCGAGAAAACAGATAGTGCTGGGGATATAACTTGTGGTAGCAGTGTTGCCAAGGATGTTTGAGACCCTGCATTAAGCCTCCAGCACTGGGAAGGAAAAACAAAAGGAAGGAAGGAAGAAAGGAAGGAAGGAAGGAAGGAAGGAAGGAAGGAAGGAAGGAAGGAAGGAAGGAAGGAAGGGAGGGAGGGAGGGAAAGAGAGGAAAGGAAAGGAAAGGAGAGGAAAGGAAAAGAAAGGAAAGGAAAGGAAAGGAAAGGAAAGGAAAGGAAAGGAAAGGAAAGGAAAGGAAAGGAAAGGAAAGGAAAGAAGGACAGAGGGTATGAAGGAAGGAAAGAAGAAAGGAGGAAGGATTAATGGAAGGAAGGTTTGTACAAAAATAGAGAACAAAACAAGAATTGTAATTTCACCTTTGTGATTATTCACCTTCTTCTAAATACTATCCACACAAAATAAAAGATATTAATTCTACTAGGTATTTTATTTAATTTAAAACAAAGCAGAAAAATGCTTTAAATGATCATTCAATTTATATATATTGTCAAAATGTAGTTTAAAATGATCTTTAATAAGTTGATGTCCCTAACATCTGAAAAATAACACCACTAGAGTATAATTATAAAATTACAAAGTCTTTAATGTTTACTCCTGGAAGGAATCGAGCTTAGGGCTTCCCTCATGCTCAGGATGCACTGTGCCACTGACCAACACCCCCACATCAAACAATTTTTGAAATGTAGAAAAACCAAACATTATTTTAGAAACGTGGATATAGAGATGCGGAGCTTGACATTTTATTCTTACAAACATCTTTCATTTGGTTCTTAGGTTTAAAAAACATGAATGACTATTTGTATGTACTCTGTTGAAGAAAGAAAACTACTGTAAAGATGAAAAACAGCTTCTGCTTGAAAACTACCTATCACACAAAGGAATGCATCTTTCTGATGCAGGTTAGGGAACATCATTTTTAAAGAATCCATGTAGTTTAGAAATCAGAGTAAACTAGGACATGGAAAATGCTGTTTCCCCATCCCTGCCTCTCCCCACTTTCATTAGCATGTTTAGTGGAAGACTCATCTCTAAAACACACTTTGAAAATGTTCATGTTCAAACTGTCTAGGTCGTCTGTGTTCAAAGAGGACATAGAAAAACCCCACACAACCAAATGCAACATTTCTGAGAATCTGCTTTCCTCAGTGACACCATAATTCTACCCTTAATTTCCTTGCTAGTCCGTTAATCTAGACATTCTCTCAACCAGCATCAATTGTCCGGTGTTGGGAAGATTTCACTCTATGCTCTCTGTGTCAGTTTAAAAGTGTTGTTTCCCTTGGAATCCATCCCAACCAACTTCTGTTTTCTTGAGAACATCTCCATGCTCTTCATCTCTTTTATTCTCACACCTTCTTCTCCCTTCTTTTGACATTTTCTCCCCCCACCAATTTCAGGTTCCGTGTGCTTAAAGTCTCCAACTTCCTTCTCCTAGCATATCTGCCTCCTCCCATCCCTATCCTCTTCCTCCCCTCTTACTAGTTCTCTTCTCAAGTTCAAACAGAAAACTCCAAAATATACGCATGTCGCTTTTTGAACAACACTAAATTTCAAATCCTGAAGTGGAAATTCTGGTGGAGGGAGACTGTAACAGATGAAACCTCCTGGTACACAGTGTGAGTTTTCTTCCCTGCTTGGATTTCCCTCTTTCTGTTGAAACCTGATTTCATTCTCTGTACACATGCACCTGGAAAACAAAAGGATCAGTCCATAGGCAGTCTCTTATCCTCATAGAGCAGATTTTCTTGTAGAGTAAATGATCATCCATCCCAAACTAGTATCTGTCAAAATGAAAACTCAAATTAGGTCTCCAGATTTCTAGTTCCATTTTTCCTTATTATTCTAAGCAAATTGGACTCCATTAGTAAACTTAGGGAGCAAAACGTCTAAGGAAAAACTTTGAAAAGGTTCTTTCCTTACCTGACATGGTCAGAGAAGAGGTAACATCAATTGCAGATACAAAGGATGAGGAGACCACTTCAGAGGGTGTCTGAGTGACTGAGGCTAGAGAATGCATGTTTCCCAGTATGGAGTTCACAGGTCTCTGTTCACTGACCACTGGCCACTGGTCACTGATGACCTCTTACTGGTCACTGGGCACTTGTGATGATCCAAATTTGTTTACAATTCCATGGAAACCCTAAGATTCTACCAGGTGGCAGTAGGTTAGGTGGGAGAGTGATGTCACAAAACAGGCAGTTTAAAGGTGTGAGGTAGCCAATAGGGAGGTCAGATTCTCACCCAGAAGCACGATTGTGTGGATTAAATGACAAGAGAGTTGATTGGGTGGAGAAAGTGACAGGAGACTTATAATAGCACCTAAATATCCCAGGTCTGAGGTGGTGAAATGCTGCAACAGGGTCAGGATAGGGCCACCTTCCCCAGGTGCTCTGTTAGAGAGATCATCTCTGTGTTCCTTTTAAAAGTTCATTAAGAAATTATTTGTATATCATATATTGTTTTTCACCTTATAATAGGTAACAATGTGCACACAATTATATATTACATGTACAGTTAATATCCTTGTTGATGAAAGAAAGAACATCTGGTTTGAGTAATTCTAGTTGTTGTGGAACCATGGAAGTTGATCTGATTAGTGAATTTTACTGCAGATTCTAAGGATGAAAGAAAGGGAGTAAAAGTGTCTCTCTCTCTCTCTCTCTCTCTCTCTCTCTCTCTCTCTCTTTGTAGATGCATGCAACACCTTTATTTTATTCATTCATTTTTATGTGGTGCTTAGGATCAAACCCAGTGCCTTACATGCACTTGGTGAGCACTCTACCGATAAGCCACAACCGCAGCCCTAAAGAGTGTTTTCGTAAGAGTAGAGTGAAATGCCTTGAGTAGCCCTGTAGGGAATGATGTGTTCCAAAGTTTTCTTTAGGTTTCCTTGAATCTAACTTTCTTTGGGCTGGCCTGGGCTGAACTAGGTTTAACTTGTAACTCTCTTCTGTTCTCCTCCTCCCTCCCCTCTTCACTGTAGACATTGTTTCATGGACCAGCCTTGATTTTGCATTATACTCATGGATGTTGTACCTTTTTGAATTCCAGAACCTGGAGACTTCTTTTCTGTGACTTGTTTATTTGAATAATGCACCCTGAACATTACAATCCAACACTGGAGAGGTGGAAGATCCAGCTCACTGTAAAATGTCCTTCTTCTGGACTTGGGTTGTAGTTCTTTCACCCATCATTTGCCATGGATGGCTCCTTGGGTCAGGTAGACATGCTGCCTTTGGGTCTTTCATCTGTGAGAGGCACTGAGGGTTCTTTCTCTCTTATTATGTAAGTGAATCCAGTGTGACAGTTACGTATCGTCCTCTTCCTTGCAAACAGTCACTATAGAATCTTGGACTTCCCACATTCTTTGTCTGCCATGCTTAGTTGGAAGGCCAGAAGAAGAGTTACAAGAGAACATTAGTAGATTACAGGAAAGTGAGAGTAGGAAAAATGAGGTTAGCATGGATTTTTAACTTGTTTTGTCAGGAACAAGTCAACACACTTTGACTTTGTGTTAACAAAATAGATAATTACATTTTTGTGTGTGGGGGGGTGTCCTGGAAATTTAAATTGAGGAAACCTCAACATTTAGTCATATCCCAAGCCCTTTTTTTTTGTTTTTTGTTTTTTGTTTTTTTTTTTTTTGTGGGACAGCATCTCTCTATGTTGGCTGGGGCCTTGCACAGTTACTGTGACTGGTCTTGAAATTGTAGTCCTCCTGCCTCAGCCCCTGAGTTGCTGGGATAACAGGCATGTGACACTGCATCCAGCTCAATATATGTATATTTTTTAATGTAGCTTGCTAGAAAGTCCAGAATCTGTCATGAATTCTGTACAATGAAAATATCAATCTTTAATATGGTTCATGTATTTTGTTTTCTGTAATATCTCATTATTGTCACTCATTAGTGTATTTGTAGACTGTGGATGGCTCTTAATAGCTCAGAATTTTTAGCTCACCTTTTCTTGGTGATCTCATAAAGGAATCCAACACTGGAAGACATATTGCCTGATTTTCTATTGAAGATTTATTGTTTATGTTGAATCGTCATGAATTAACTTGATCTGATAGACTTGTGGAGAATATTAAAGAAAGTTGTGTGGAAAATGTATAGTGGTAAGTTATACCCTGAACCCAAGGTCTGTGTTTAGCCCACCTTGATCCAGTTTGCTTTTGCTTGATCCCCTGGGGAGTGCTTGTTTCAGTCTCTTCTCTTGTGACTGTGATAAAGTAAGTCAGGACTGAGCTAAAATGGTATATGTATGACGCCTGAACAGACTAGGGGAGTAAATCTATGGATTTAATCATTTTCCTTGGTGGTAAGCTTTGTTTTTTAAAAACACTTTTTATTGTTGGTGGATATTTATTTATTTATTTATTTATTTATTTATATTGGATCTGAGAATTGATGTCAGTGCCTCACCCGTGCTAGGCAAGCACTCTACTCCTGAACTATAACACCAGCACAGTGGTAAGCTTTTAAGGATGCCTGGATCGATCTGTCTGGGGACTTCTCTAGAGACAGTGAGTGGATAGTGTGTGATTCACTATGTCAACAGCCCACAGGAAGACAACCTCCTATATAGGATAACTAGCTCATATATAAAGTTAATATAAAGATTAATATTGCATTTATAGGCCTATTTTTCCCATCTCTTCCAGTTCCTATGAAATATGATATTTGGTGGTTGTGTATGGGATAATGTTTACCTGAGAAAAAATTGTGGAAGGTTTGGCAGTGTCAAGATATGGCTTAAATGATGGAAATTTTTCAAGTTCTGTTTTTGTTTCCTTTTGAGCTCAGGGTCATACTTCAGATAGCTTGCATCTATAATACTGGCATATAATAGGAGATTAACAACACATAATAAGTATCTGCAAGCCAGGTCATTCCCTATGTTCTCATAGAAATCCAGGGAATCCATAGCTACTACAGTTTAAGCACAAACTGATGGAGACAGGTGCAGACACCATGAATTCAGGAAAGCCTTTAGTCAGTGGTGGAGTCAGGCGATGGATGGGCACACTTTCAGCTTTGCAAATGACCACTGATTACAGGAGTGGTCTGGGTTTACATAGGTTACTGGGAGGTGACTTAGGCATTAAAGAATTTAGCAGGATGTGGCATTCAGGAAAAAGTGTGCAAACACTAGAAATTTGTTTCTCTTCAGCAGTGTTTTACAGGGCAAAAATGGAGGGTGCATTGTACTGTCCCTGAGAAAATGTACTGGGAAATGATCAATGCTTGCCCTTTTCCAGGGCGTCTACTCACTTGGGTGATGTTTGTTTCCTTCCCAAAGATTGTCTTGCACTGGGTATATTAGTCAGGGTTCTGTAGAGAAAAAGAATCAACAGGAAATATGAATATGAAAAGGGGATTTATTAGATTGGCTTACATGAAGAGACATTCCATATTCCACAATGGCTGCCTGCAGGCTAGAGATCAGGAAGGTCCAGCAGCTGTGCAGTCCAAGGTGCAAAAGCCCCAGAACAACGGGATCAATAGTACTTCCCAAGTTCAAGAACAAGACCTCTGGAAGCTACCTGAAGAATCCCTGGCAGAGTCTACTTTGGAAGAGTGAAGAAGTGAGAATCCAATATCCTCAGGTGATTGAAGCAGCAATCAAGAAACTGTTCAAGAAGAGTTGAACTTCCATCTGCAGGGCCTTCCTTGATCTTCCAATTTTTATTCCATCCAAGCTACCATCCTATTGGGTGGTGTTGCCCATGCTTAGGGAGGGTTTCCACTTCAGTTCACTATCCCACATTCCACTCATTCCTAGACATGTCCTCATCGACACACCCAGAAATCTCTTAATCCTCAGCAGCAATTAATGCAATGAAGTTGACAATAAACCATTACACTGGGAAAGGATGTATTGGGAAAGAATCAATGTTATCAATGTTTTCCTCTTTTCCTCCATCCCTCTTCCCAGGCCACTGTTTCCATGGTTGTCATTTCCACATCCTTCATTCCAAACTCTGAAAAGGATAATGAATTGGGGAGATGATATCAGGTCTGGCCATTAGCTGCTGAAAAGGAGTGATGTAGGGGGACCCCTCCTTTCAGAGTTCTGGAAGAGAACATGGGGATCCTTGTGGTGGAGGCTTAAGAGTGGTAAATATGGGAGGAGACTTGGGGTTCAGGCAAAGTCCTCTTTTTGTGGTTTCAGATAGACTGTGTTCTGGAGGTGACTTGAGCTGGGCAGGCCCTCTAATTAAGAAAACTTTCTGTACAAAATTAAGAATAGGGAGAAGAAAGGTTATTATAAGAAAGGTGAAGACTGACTGATTTGCTAGTGCTAGGAAAACAATTTTGGCAGGTAACATAGTTGGGGATCCTATTTTATTTAATCAAGGCCATCAAGTCCCATTCAAATTCAGGGAGCAACTTCCTTGATCTCATGAGTTGAGGTTCTTTGGAGCATTGTAAGCATGATTAACTTTGGAACCATATTTTCTTGATGGTTCAATCATTTCCACCTGACTTGACAGAGAGTGTAGAACAAGAGCAGAGGTAAAATAAAGAGTAGGGTTGTAGCTAGTAGCCTGGTTATAAGTGTCAAAAAGTATTTAAAGGGTTAAAGATGGACATCCTTTCAGCTAAAGTGCCCCAAATTTCTTCATTGTCAAAAGTTGGATTTTATGGATTAGCCATGGGTAGAAACTTAGAGTATAATTCCAACACATCCAAAGAAGCATTATGAGAAGGATCAAGTCCCATTCTGTGATTTTGTACATTTGCTGCCATTGAATCTCAGAGTTATATGGAAATCTAGTAATACTATACTGGGTAATGTTATAATGACCCTGACATCTTTGAGCACCTTATAAATCTTGTACTTGTTGTTCTAGCCATATAATTTCTCAGCCACAGCCTGCAGGGGGATGACATAAGTAACACTTTGAGGTGTGGGCCAGTTGGAAATAAGAATCTGAAAAACAGTATTTAGAAATAATACAAAAGACATGAGAAATATTTTTTAAAGCAAGGGCTTTATAGGTGGAAAAGATTTGATGGGTCTGATCCTAACAAAGGAAAAAAGGCCGTGAATGCTTTATTTATATTGAGACATCCCAAAGGAACTTATTCTGAGGAAGGTTTCTCCAAGTTAAACAAAAAGCGACAGGCTGTGGGGAAGTTGATCTGATTGGGGACTTACCACTTGTGCAGTAAGTCTCACTATCCACATAGCCTGTGCCTCAAGACTATTTAGGGGCACTGGTATCTCTTTCACCCCAGGGCAGCAGGCATCTGAATTCAAAGCTATTGAACCCATAAATTCCACACCAGGAATGGACTCTGCCCCATTAACAGTGGTCACTGGCAAGTGGGCATATCTGTAAGCACCATTGTATTGAGAGCAACCCAAAGGGGCATTCTACCTGTCCAAGGATATAGAGTACAAAGCAAGAATTCATTTGTTGCTTCTGACACAATTGAATTCTTTAGTATTGAATTTCTCTCAAAATTTCCTGTCCCAAATATACTTGAGTTTTCCAAGTGTCTGTAAAATTTATATGGAATTGTTGAAGGTAATGAGTAGTTTGGACCTGGTGATGGAAAGCCACCACTGCAGTGGAGGCAGAGGTGGTGATGCCAGTCAAACAGCAATACCACCTATTAGCCACCAGATAAATCATTGAGCACAGTGTTTCAGGTGCAGCAGTCGTTCCTGCATGCTACTGAAGGGGTCTCTGCTATGGTTCTCCTAATTTTACAGGAAGCAGGTGGCTACTGGCCTTTTGAGAACCCTAAGAGCTTGTCCCAAACTTTGCCATGTAGTTCACTTGACACATGGTTGTAGCATGCAGGTCTCATATTTAACATAATATATGTTCTGTGAGGCATTATACTGTATTTGAATGGGTCCCAATAAACCATAGGGATTTAATACACACACTGTGAAGTAGAATTCCCTATGAAAGGAAATGTTGAGATAGATATTCGGCCTTTGCTTTTTTGGGATTTGTTTATTTCACTTAGCATGACAATCTCCATTTCCATCCATTTGTGTTCAAATGCTATAATATTTTTTTATGGCTGAGGAGTATTCCATTGTATGTATATACCACAGCTTCTTCATCCATTCATCTGTTGAAGGGCATCTAGGTTGGTTCCATAGTCTAGCTATTGTGAATTGAGCTTCTATAAACATTGATGTGGCTGTGTTACTGTGCTATGCTAATTTTAAGTCCTTTGGGATAGTGGATGATGACATAGAATCTGGTTAGGGGGTGGTGGGGGGTGAGAGAAGAATGGGGGAGCATTAGATTATGTAGAGGGAAATGTGAGAGGGAGGGGATGGGGAGTATGAAAAAATGGTGGAATGAAATAGACATCATTACCCTATGTAAAAGTATGTGTAGCAAGAATGATATGAAAGTACATCATGCACAACCATAGAAATGAAAATTTGTACCACATATGTGTACAATGAATCAAAATGAAGTCTGTAAGAGTAATTTAAAAAAAGA
>JAJEJO010042173.1:44468-63885 GCA_020662805.1 Glaucomys volans | reverse complement strand
TAATCCAAGCGACTTGGGAGGCTGAGTCAGGAGGATCGCGAGTTCAAAGCCAGCCTCAGCAACTTAGCGAGGCCCTTAGCAACTCAGTGAGACCCTGTCTCTAAATAAAATACAAAACAGGGCTGGGGATGTGGCTCAGTGGTGGAGTGCCCCTGAGTTCAATCCCTGGTTCAAAAAAAAAAAACCAGCCTCAGCAACTTAGCGAGGCCCTAAGCAACTCAGTGAGACCCTGTCTCTAAATAAAATACAAAATAGGGCTGGAGATGTGGCTCAGTGTGGAGTACCCCTGGGTTCAATCCCCAGTACCAAAAAAAAAAAAAGAAACAGAAAGGACTAGGAATATAGCTCAGTGGTAGAATACTCCTGGGTTCAATATTGGGGTGGAGAGGGATGAATTCCCCTACTTGTCAACAATGCAGATTCTAGGTGCCCCAAATGTAAATACCAGTGGAGTGGGGCCCTAGAATCTGAATATTAGATTGGCCTCTTTCCCAGGGGACTCTGATCAGGTTAAGCAGGAGGGAGTATACTCAGATACTGTATAGCTGGGCAGGGCTTAGGGATTCATGGAGCATGAACATCTGTATCCTCCTCACACATGAGCCATGGGATCCCAGGCCTATTTCCATAGCAGCCTAAGGGGATAGGGACAGGTGTCCAGGACAAGTCAGCTCCTTTCTCAGGGGAGCCCAGGCAAGTACTCGAATACAGAGGGTCCCCCATCATCTAAAGTGCTTCCACTCCTTTCCTGGTAATGTGGGAGTCAGATGGTGCCCAGATCCATGGGAAGGAACAGTTGACCCCTGCTCCAGCTTCCTCAGCCAGACAAGGGGCTGTAGCCTTCTTAGTGTTTCCTGAGTGGGGTAACCACCCTCCCAGGCCATCCCAGGACTCCACCCCAGCTCTGGGGTGGGACCTAGATCTGACTTTAACTCCCAAGACATCTCTCATAAGCTGGGTAACCTTGAGCTGAGCCACTAATCCACTCTGGCCTCAGTTTTCTCATCTATAAAATGTAGTAAGGGGGCTGGGGATATAGCTCAGTTGGTAAGGTGCCTGCCTTGCAAACACAAGGCCCTGAGTTCAATCCCCAGCACGGCAAAAAAAAAAAAAAATGTAGTAAGGACTAAATAAGGTGACTGAAAGCAAGATTTGAACACAGACCCTGGCAAGGTCTGTACCTAGTGAGCCAGCTTATAAAGTTTTAGAACTCAATCCAGGACATACTGACTTCACCAGATCTTAAACATACCAGGTGAATTCTTGCCTCAGGGCCTTTGCACTGGCATTGAACATTTTACCTCCAGGCCTCCACTTAACCAAACTCCTCACCCCTTCTTGGTTTTGATAAAGGACACCTCCCCAACCTGACCTTGGTTTAAAAAGGCAGTCCAGTAACACTTATAGTCCCATCTACTTGGAAGGCTACAGCAGGAGGATCCCTGGAGCCCAGGAATTGAAGACCAGCCTGGGCAACAAAATGAGACTCCATCTCAAAAAAATGGGGCCAGGCATGGTGGCGTACACGTCTAATCCCAGCAACTCAGGAGGATGAGGCAAGAGTATCGAAAGTTTGAGGCCAGACTCAGTAACTTAGTGAAACCCTGTAAAAACAGGGCTGGGGCATGTGGCTTAGTGGTAAAGCACCCCTGAGTTCAATCCCAATACACAGTACTACAACCAAAAAAAGAAAGAAATGGAAGCCAGGCCCCACTCTTTTTTTTGGAAGCGGGGATTGAACTCAGGGACACTTGGCCACTGAGCCACATTCCCAGCCCTTTTTTGTATTTTATTTAGAGACAGGTTCTCACTGAGTTGCTGAGGCTGGCTTTGAACTCGTGATCCTCCTGACTCAGCCTCCCGAGTGGCTGGGATTACAGGCGTGCGCCACTGCGCCCAGCTCAGGCCCCACTCTTAATGCCCTCCTCTGCTGGCTTCCCACTTGCCATCTATTTGGCTTCTTTGTGTGTTTGTGTACCCTCGCCTGAGAATGAGTTCTTTGAAGGCTAGGATTGGTTTGGGCCCTCCTGTGCATGCTAGGCAAGGCCTCGAACACTGAGCTACACCCCAGTCCTGAGGTGTGGATGGGTTTTTTTGTTTTTGTTTTGTACTGGGGATTGAACTTCAGAGCACTTTACGCCTGAGCTACATCCCCAGCTCTTTTTATTTTTATTTTGAGACAGGGTCTTCATAATTGCTGATCGTGCCCTTAAACTTGCAATCCTCCTGCCTCAGCCTCCTGAGTATCTGGGATCCCAAAAAACACATTTTTTTTTTTTTTTTTTTTTTAAGATCTCTCCCAGTGACTCAGGAGGCTGAAGCAGGAGGATTGCTTGAGTCTGGGAGTTCCAGGCCAAACCTGGGCAACTTGGTGACACTGCTCAAAAAAACAAACAACAAAAAACCCACCTGAAGCAAATATGACAGCACATTAATGTGTATGGGTAATGGACCCTCTTGTAACTTCTCTGTTATTTTAAGTCTTTTTCAGTGTATTTGAAATATGACACTACAAAATGCAGAACGGACTGGGGTTGTAGCTCAGTGGTGGAGAATGTGCCCAGCAGCACGTATACACAGTGTAACACACACACAACAATCCAGCTTAGGAACTGTTCCCAGAGGAAGTGATGGTTGATAGGATTCAGGTGGGCAAGTAGGGGACTAGGGGTGTCTGTGACCCAGGCTGGCATGCACTGAGGGTGTCCTCAGAGGCAGTGGCCCAGAATATGCTGTGTGCCTCATCTACTTCAATCCTTGTAGGTATAAGGACCACCCCACTTTATAGACAGCAATTGGAAGCTGAGGGTAGAAAAGTGGTTTGGACTAAGGTCATTTTGTTACTTCTCTGCAGAGGAAAGGGGAAGAAAAGGGGTGATTCCAGGGAGTGTCAAGCGGGGAAATCCCAAGCAGCAGCAGAGGCAGAGCAGGGGCTGGGAGGGAGTGGAATACTTCACTGGCTGAAGGAGGCAGGCCTGCCTTTTAGGAGCTGGCTCAGATCCCAGCCCAGGCCAGTGACCCTGCTGAGCCGCCCAAACCACACACACAGCTTCTTCCTGGTGGCTCCAGGAGGGCCTGGTAGGCCCAAGGATTCCTGGAGTGGAGTCTAGGCTGGAGAGTGGGGCAGGGACTAAAGTGGAAGGAGGGAGATGAGGGAGAAGGGGAGTCAAGGGGCTGACCAGCTGGCCAGCCCAAGCCAGGGGTAGGAATGAGTACCTTGTTTTGTGGGGTATGCAAATTGAAGCTGGCTTCAGGCCCAAATGAAAGGGAGCAATGAATTCCAGTACTACTCAATCCAGAGGATGAACAGTGTTCTGTGCCTCAGTGAGAGAAAGGCCAGACAAGTAGGGGGAGTGTGGAGGCAAACCCAGTCTGAAACAGGCTCTGAGACGGGTACTGACCAAAGTCACAGATAGGTAACACGTGGCTACAAAGCCCTTCTCCTCAGGCAGGGCTTGTGACCTGACACTGGCCCTGAGCCTGTATCCTGGGCTATAGGCCTTGGGACTTGGGGGCACCTGCCTCAGGGGCAGTGTCAGGTTTGAAGCCCCAGGGGCTTGGCATATGGGCTCAGCAACAAACCTACTGGAAGGAAGGAAGGCTCCACTTCATTCATTTCTGTGATCCTTTTTTTTTTTTTAACTGGGGATGTAACCCAGGGCTTATTGCCTGTTGGGACATGGCTCTGCCACTGAACCGCATCTATAGCCCTGCTTATTTAAAATTTTAATTTTGAAATAGTGTCTTACTAAGTTGTCTGGGCGGGCCTTGAACTTGCCATTCTCCTGCCTCAGTCTCCCAAATAGCTAGGATTACACGTGTGCTCCACTGCATCTAGCTGTGGCCCCAAGTTCTAATTTTGTCTGTCTCTGCCACTTTACTTTTCTGGGCCTCAGTTTTCTCATCTGTAAAATGGGGGATAATTTTGATTGCTACCATTTTTAACCCCAAACGCTTGGTCTGTGCCAGACTCTGTGGTTGTTTCTTCAGTCCTGTCCTCATTTTATTCAGGAAGAAACTGAAGGCGAGAAGTTAAGTAATCTGCCCAAGTCACACAGCTAGTAGAATCAGAATTTGATTTGCCCTAAGTGAGGTCTTAGAGGTTGTGGTAAGAATTAAATGACGGGGCTAGGGTTGTGGCTCAGTGGTGGAGTGCTCACACATCCTTAGCACCACATAAAAATAAAATAAAGGTATTGTGTCCACCTACAACTAAAATATACATATATTAAAAAAATAATTAAATGAGACAATGAAATAAGTAAAAGGACCTCAAGCACGGTGAGGAAAGGGAAAGGGTGGAAGTTAGATCCCAATCTCCAAGCCTGAAGTGGAAACATTGGGACCCCAGTATGCTTTCAGCTATTGAAAGAAGCCAGTAGTCTTGGGGAGCCCAGGGGCAACTGTGAGGAGCCTGGGTAGGGGCCAGCAAAGGTAGCTTCCATCAGAGCTTCCTGACACAGAGGGCACTGACGGGCATGTGCAAAGGTACTTAAGGGTTCCCCAAGTAGCTGGGGCCAAAAGAGGTAGTGTGAGACCCAGGCCAGGAGCTGTACTGCCCGCAGCTCTGCCAGTAGTCTCTGGGTTACCTGATATTTGGGCCTCTGCTTGCCCCTCAGGTTTCAGTGCCCCTTCACACCTAGCCTGCAGACCCTGAATAAGCAGGGCAGAAACAGCAAGGAACCTGAGTTCTTGCCTCTGGATAATATCTAGCAGGTTCTGAGGACCTAGATTCCCCGTCTAAACCAAAAGATAGTCGTCCCTTGGCCTTCACAGTGAGGTACCATGTTTCAGGCTTTGCTACCACCCTGTGGGCACAAGGGGAACTGCAGCAATGGGCTCCTGATACCTAGCAGGGGGACCCCAGCTTGACATAGCCCAAACAATTCAACTCACCTCCACCACAGACACTTTGGGGACCAGTTCCCATATTCCACACCTTAGTCCCTTGCCAATGCAGTGGCTTCTGTATTGATCTTGACTGTCATTATCTTAGCAGCCTGAGGGATCCTAAATCTGCGTGTCATCCCTTCTCTCTCAGAAGCCTTTAATGGAACCCCAATGGTGTGCCGCAGCTATTTGCAAGATTCAGTTGGCATATTTCTGTTGATCTGAGTGTGGGGGAACACACCTGTACTCCTGGTTACTTGGGAGCCTGAGTCAGGAAGATCACAAGTTTGAAGCCAGCCTGGGCAACTCAGCAAGACTTTATCTCAAAATAAATAAAAAGGGCTAGAATGTGGTTCATTGGTACAGCAACCCTGGGTTCAATCCCCAATATATATGTAAAGAAGATTGTGAGTCAGTTGTTTAAATCATCAGTATTGAAAAGTAGGGGCCAAGTTCAGTCCTCAGCACTGCGGGAGTAGGGAGGAAAAATATTAGATTATATAAATTGAAATTATATTAAAAATTAAGGAGCAGATGCAGTGGCACAGGACTATAATCCCAGATTCTCAAGGGGCCGAGGCAGGAGGGTCACAAGTTTGAGGCGATCTCAGAATGAAAAAATTTAAAGGCTTGTAGTAGAATATCACAGGTCAATTCTTAGTTCTGTAAAATAAAACAAAAATCTACAGAACTAATATTTAAAAACAAGTATTTCTTAGTTATTTTACATTTACTGTTATGTATGCTATATTTATTTTTTTTTTCAGTGCTTGGAATTGAACCCAGGACCTCATGCACACTAGGAAACCACTCTTCCACTGACTACACCCCCAGCCCTATGCTCTATTTTTTTATTTTTGGTACTGGGGATTAAACTCAGAGATGCTTTACCATAGAGCTACATGCCCAGTCCATATTTTTTTTTTTTTGTCATTTTGAGATAGGATCTTGCTAAATTGCTGAGATGACTCAGACTTGTAATTCTTCTGGTCCCGGAGTTACTGGGGTTACAGCCGTGTGCTGCTGTGTTCACCTTTATCAGCTTTTTTATTTTTGTGGTACTGGTGATTGAATGAAGGGGCACTGTACCACATCCCAGCCATTTTTTTATTTATTTAGATGCCAGAGATTGAACCCAGGGGTGCTTAACCACTGAGCCACTTCCCCAGCCCTGTTTTTAATTTTATACAGACAGGGTCTCACTGGGTTGCTTAGGGTCTTGCTAAGTTGCTGAGGCTGGCTTTGAACTCTCAACCCTCCACCTCAGCCTTCCAAACTGCTGGGATTACAAGTGTATGCCACTATGCCTTGCCCAGCCCTTTATTTCTAATTTTGAGTTAGGGTCTCACTAAGTTGCCCAGGATGACCTCCAACTTGTGATTCTTCTGCCTCAGCCTCCCAAGTTGCTAGGATTATAGGTTGGGCCATTCCCCCAGCTCTACTTCTTTAGTGTTTTGGTTTTTCATTTGCAGTAAGCAGAGACAGAAAAATATCTATGCTGCTGGACCCAGTGGTGCACACCTATAATCCCAGCAGTCCCAGAAGGTGAGGCAGGAGGATTGAAAGTTCAAGGCCAGCCTCAGCACCTTTAGTGGGGACTTGTCAAAATGAAAAAGAGATTGAGGGTATAGCTCAGTAGTTAAGTGCCCCGTGGTTCAATCCCCAGTACCCCCATATATATATATATATATATATATATATATATATATATATATATATACACACACATATATATATGTACATATATATATACGTACATATATATGTGCTTTTTAATTACATCTATTTTGTCTGTATAGTGTAAACGCTATGTAATAGTATGCTACTGCACAGTTCTTCACAATTCTGTGATCAGGGATCTTATGTTGAAATCAGCCAAGAGGAGAATATTTACACCATGGAAAGGAAACACCACAGATCAGGTTTGATTCATTGTTGATTTTCTAGACCAGTGCCATCAAATAGAAATTTAATGCAAGCCACATACAATTTAAAATTCCAGGGGCTAGTGATGTAGCTTAGTGGTAGAGTGCCATGCTTAACAAGCATGAGGCTCATGAGGCCCTAGGTTCCATTTGCAGCACCACAAAAAAAAAAACAAAAGAAATAAAAACAGGTGAAATTAATTTAAATAGTGTATTTTATTTAACCCAGTATGTTCAAAATAGTATCATTTCAACAGGTAACCAATATAAAGTTATCAATGATATATTTTACATTGTTTTTCATCCTAACTTCAAATTCTGGTGTATATTTTACACTTACAGCACATCTCAAACTAGCCACATTTCAAGTGCTCAATAGAGTCAGTGGCTACCATATTGGACAGCACAGATCTAGATTTAAGAAAGCAATGGAAAAAATATTAATGATTTAGATTAAATTTAAAAGTAGTGCTGAGATTGAGACATTGCAATGCAACTAACATAATTTCTTTGAGGAACCAGTAGGTCATGTATCAGATTTTATGACAAATCAATTTATGGGTAATTTATGAGCAATGTGGTAAGCACAGTGGCCCCCAAAGCTATCAGGTTCTCATCCCTGGAACCTGTAAATGTTATCTCATGAAGAAAAAGGCAACTAGGGAGGCTGAAACAGGAGAATCACCAAGTTTGAGGCCAGCCTCAGCAACTTAGGGAGACCCTGTCCGAAAGAAACAAAAACAAAAAGGCCTTGGGTTCAATCCCCAGTACTGCCCAAAAGAAAAGAAAAAGAAAGGGTCAGGGGCTGGAGGGTAGCTCAGTGGTAGAAAACTGTGCACAGGACCTGGGTTCCATCCCCAACACCAGAAAACGAAGTCTTGTGGCTGTGATTAAAGAGATTATTTTGGTATCCTTTTATCCAATCAAAAACATCCCTAGTGAAAGGGGCAGAGAGATGTGGCACAGAGTAGATGACATGTGACCAGAGAGGCAGAGCCTCAAGTTGCAACTACAAATGAAGGGAATGCTGACAGCCACCAGCAGTTTAAGGGACAGATTTTCCACTAGAGCCCCTGAAGTCCAAAGATAGTGATTTCAGATCTCTGACCTCCCAAAGTGAGAATAAATTTTTGTTCTTCTCAGCCACCAAATTTGTGACAATCTATTTTGGCAGCCATAAAAACTAATACAAGCAAATAAGATGCACATCTCTCACATCATGGTTGAGTTATAACCATAGGCATATGATAAACACCAGAATTTAGCAAGAGGCTAAAACCTTTTGTGAGAAACAACTGGCTACATGGAATTTACAATAGAGTACTGTTTACAATTTATGTGCTACACTACCTACATGTACAATGATGCCCTTACTTATATATGTATGTGACATTATGTCCCAGGTCTGTCTTGTATGTCCAACACTGTGCTCAGCACATAGTTGACTTAGGTATTTTTTGCACATATGAATATGACCTTGGTCAGTCCTTGTTCCTCTAACAGGGTTAGAGGAATGGAATGGATCCTACATGGACCAAGCTGATATCTGTTGTTGGAACAACTATTACATCAGAGTCCTAGCTGGGGGCAGGGAATAAGGGGGAACTCAGCACCTTCCCAGTGACCCAGTAAGTGAAGAGAACTGATAGATTCAGGGAGTCAGCTGAATTCAGGGAGTCTGGGTAACCTGCTCAGGATGATCACCTCATGCAGATGGAGGCCACAGGGCTACCATACCGTGCAGTGACTGAAGCGAGAGATAGCAAGAACTCTGGTCAGAACCCCTTCTGCTCCCCCGTCTTGCACGGCAAAGGGCTTCTTTTCCTAGGGGTAAGGGAAGCTCTGTGAGATCTGACCTTGCAGCTATAAGCCACCATCCCATTTTAGGGGCTTAGGCATGGATGGGGAAAACCACTCTTGCCATATGCGGTCTGGATGTCTGGTCAGTCTCTTCCCTCTGGGTACCAATACGCCCTCTCCAGGGCACCCAGGATCCAGTGTCCAGCTCAGTCTCTCAACTCTTCTAAATGGACAGTTAAGTGGCTTGTCCAGGTTCCCACAGCAGGAATTTGGCCAAGCAAACTGGCTCTGAGCACTGAACAGAATGATGTAGATTCCAGACTGAAGCTCTTGGCCAGGTCAGGGATTCAGATGGACTAGCGCCTCTGGGCCCCAGCCTCACCCCACCAAAAAATACCTTCTTCATGCCTGTACTCTATGTATTCCCATACTTTGTGAGCAACTGGAAGCAAGCATCAGAAGAATCTTGCTCACTGTTGAGTTTGAGTGGACTTGTCCGGTGTAGTGGGAACTCAGGAAATTTTTACTGAGCAAGACCACTTTCACATCCTCTACAAAAGCCAGCTTCTCTCTGCCTTGGTTCAGGCTATTTCCCCCTCACTGGCATGCAGTCTTTTCCACTACCTCTCCACAGGGAGAGGGTGTGGCCCCTGCCCACCTGCACCCCATAATTTATAAAGGCCATCCTCCTTAGTGTATGTAGGCAAAGGGCAAGTCCACCTTCGGCCTTCAGGAGGCCTGATGTCAACAACTGGCTCTCTCCTCTGGGGCTCTGGTGGGCCATGAGCTCCACTTCCCCAACCTCTGTTTAAAAGTTAAGAAAATAAAGGGATTAAGGAGGCACCAAAGGCAAGCTTTCTCTTACAACAGCATCAGACAACTGTTTCAAAATATATTAGATTTGGTTTTTATTGTAGAGCACACATATCAGGGCAAAGTGCTGCACACACAACTACAAATCATTTTTTGGGAAAAAAGCTGTAAAAAAAATAAAACTGCAACTGCTTTAGTTATGCAGTCCTGACTTGAGGAATCCACGCTGGCAAAGGAGTTCTGGCCCCTGAGAGGGGCTTCTTGATGGTGGCTGCCCCAGATTTCTGAGGCCTCAGGCTTGGGTCTCTGCACACAAAGCCCCCTAAAGTGGTGGTGGCCCAGTTGCTGGGAGGGCCTCTGCTTTTGGCAGGCCCAGGTCCTGGCCTGTCTGGCAAGAAGACATTCCTAATGAATTTAGATCAGCAAAACCTTGCAGCCTTCCAGGATCTGAGTGGGTAGAAAGTGCCAAAGACTTCACTTTTTTTCTTCCTTTTATTATTTTTTAGAAGCCCCTTCTCCAGCTCCCATGCCCCTGAAGCAGAGAAGGCACCAACCCAGTCTGCAGGCCTGAGCTCTGGCCTTAGATACATGCTGCAGGAGGACAAAGGGAGCAGGCACCTTCCTAGAGGAATGACATGGGAGGAGGCCCAGGCTGGCCAATGGAGGAGAAAGGAAAGCCAAGAGACCAAAGGAAAAAATAAAAACTCAAAAGAAAACAAAAACCCTACCACACACCACAATGATTTCCCATACCCCAAATGCTAGACTTAGAAGGACACCAGTCCCTCTAGCTAGAAACAATTCCTAAAACTGACCCAACATGGCAAGTCTAACTTTCCATATAATCCCACGCATATGTTTGAAAGGAGCAACCCAGCAGAGGCACACTCTTGGCAAGAGACCTCAGGACCACTATGCTAGCCTCTTGGCCAGTGAGAAGGTGTGGAGGAAGCCTGGAGGGCTCAGCAATAGCTTTGAGGTGACAGGGGCTGGCACTGTTTAAGCCCCACCCCACCCTGCCCAGCTAACCTGAACAACTCTGTTGAGGGAGGAAGAAATGGCGTTTATGTGAGCTTCCAGAGTCTGGAGAGCAAGTGAGGTGGAGCAGCAGGCCCCATGCGAGGCTGGCAAGGCTCTAAGAGACCTCGACCAAGCACGGACATCAGCAGAGGAAAGGGGTGGGCAGGAGACTGAACTTTGTTCAGAACACTGCAAAGATATACATTTAAAGCAAAAATGAGAATTTCTTAACCATAACATTTTGTTGTTTTTAAATAAACCTAGCCTAACTCAGCCCCACTTGAAGACAACTGCCCCCCCACACCTCTATTGGCTACTCCAGCGTGAGTCTCTGTCCCCTACAGACACCAACAACCTTTTCATCCAGGAGGAAAGCCAAGAACACGAAAACCCAGGTCTTGGCCGATTCTGTTTTTCAGCCTTAACGGGCAACAAACCAAGGGAAAAATATATATATAAGATCAAAAACAAAAAATGAAACCCCCAAAACAAAAGGAGGGGCAGCTACGTGAGGATCAGCCAGAGTTCCCAGGAGGGTGGTGGGCAGGCCTCAGTGCCTCCGCATCTTCACCTTTCGGGCAGGACTGCCTGCCGCCTCTGAGCAGTCCTCTGACGATTCATAGGACTTGCGCCAGTAGTTCTCAGAGCTGAAGCTGCCCCTCCGCCGGTGGGTGGGCATCAGCACTGAGCGCCGGTTCTCTTCCTTGTCCATCTCAAGGATCCTCGGCCTGCAAAGAAAAGAGGGAGGGCTATTATCTGAAGGGCTAGCATTTGGTGGGGGAGGGATCTGGCCTCATCACCTCTGCCTGGTCTGCCTTTGTCCTTAGGCTGGGTCCCTCCAATTCAGTGATTCTCAATGAAGGGTAGGGCTGACAGAAGCACTGGCACTGGTGGTTCCTGTTCACTAAGTGTCAGTGGCCACACCTCATCTTTGGGCTATCTCCCAGTCACACTGGGGGGTCTGCCTAGCTCTAAGTCTAGTGCCCAGGACCCTGCCAGGTCTTCTGGGCAGGAGGAGGCCTTCCCTAACCCGACCTCTAGAGCCTGCATGGTCCTGCTGTCCACCTCTACTTCCCAACTCTCCCCACAATACCACCTTCTCTGTTCACTAGTCCCACTAGTTCCTTAAACCAGGAAGTTCATTCTTGCCTCACAGCATTAGCCCACACAATTGTTTCGGCTTAGAATGCCCTTCTTACATAGCTCCCTTATCCTTCTGGTCTTGTCTTAACCATTACCCCATCAGAAACCCTCCTAACTCTTCTCAAATAGACCCTTGGTTCACTTCTACATGCCAAGATTCCCTACTAACACCTAAGTATAAACCCACAAGTGTGTGTGTCCAGGTGGGACTGAATAATGAGGTCATGGGAAGAATATAACAAACTGCCATTTATCAGAGTCTCTGCCCAACCCCTTCCCTTTGAGGGTATAGGCAGCTGGCCAGGGGTTAGGCAGAAATGCCACCCATGCTACTCTCCCAGAGAAACCAAACATAAGACTTTGAAAGTTTCGGCAATCTTAGGCTCCTAAACAGCCTACTGCTAGGCTTCTCCACCATCCTAACCTGAAGCCAGGTCATGGGGCTGCTTCACTGGCCTTTGGTGAGGCTCCTAGGCTGAGTACCTGTGGGCAGCATCAGGATCGGCCTTGCGGTGAGACCGCTTGGGTTTCAGAAGGGGGTCCCTGTTGTTTCCTGATAGGCGATCTGAAGCATAGCTGGGTGGCAATGTAGAGCTGCTCAGGGACTTTGTTTCCAATCGGGGTGCATCTAATCTCGTCCTGCAAAGGAAACACACATGTCATGACTGGGTCTCTGGCTAGGGCACAGGCCTGATCAGACCAGTTCTTTCTCTTGCCAGGCCAAGTGGAGACCAGCTGGGCCTGCCTGTAAGCCAGCAGTCTTTGCTCTGTGATTCAGTATCCTCATGGTCCAACTAAGGACTGGTGTAGCCGACCCCAAAGACTGACCGACCTCAAATTCAGGCCTAGGAGAAGATAATGGAAACACTTCTGTTCGGAGATTTCCAATGATAAGGAACTACTGTCCCAGAGGTCAAACCCCAGGGCTCTCTCACAGCTGCATGAGGCAACTCTACCTCACTCCTTTTGGATCCAGAATTATTCCAGAGGCATCTATTCCACTTGCAAAGACTGAGGTCCATTGGTGGGAACCACACACTCCAACAGATGCCTTCATCCCCGCCTGAAATAACCCTAAGGAAAGGGTCTCTGGAAAGGGTCTCTGCCTCAGAGACCCTTTGTGGAGGGGCTGGAGGGAAGTAGAACCAGACCTAACCTAGTTTCTCACTGTAGTGACTGGGACACAGGCTGAGTGGCAAAGCCAGGGTTGGGGGAGCCCAGGCCTACTCCATGATCATATGTTTGGTTTTAGTCCTACCATAGCCCCCTGGCAGCTTCTGCTCATTCCAGGATACTAACTAAATTGAAAACAGAAGGCAAAGTCCCCAACCAGCACTGAGTGCAAGTCTCAAGGAACACACTGCCTAGGAAAAGCAAAATATGCAAGCACTGATTTAAAAAAGGAGGCATGGAGGAGCTAGGCAGAGAGATGCTCAGGGCAGTGGATCTGAGTCCTTTTCTAAAGCCAGACCAAGAGGAAGCTGGCCTAGGAAACCTCCAGTAAGCCTGAAGCTTCTTATGAGGCTCAGAGAAGGCTGGAAAGTTAGGCAGGTGGGAACAAGGGGTAGGACAGGGAACAAGGGGTTGGGGAATAATGTGACCACAGCTGGCAGAAGGCCCTGAAGACACCTTTTCCAGAGTCTGCTGAGCACAAAATAGTAACTCAGTTCAGAGGAAGCAGGGGCTGACATCAGGATGGGAAAAGGACACTCCTCACAAAAATGCCAAGGGGAAGAAAGCAGGTAGGAAATCCAAAAGCTGCATCCAGTCCTCATAGCTCCTCTCATTTCCTAGAACCACCACTGTCACTCTCCACTGGCTGGCCTACTGTAAGCAGATGCAGCAAACTGGTTAGAAAGGTAGCAGGTCAACACCCTGGAAGCTGTGGGAGAAAGGTTTAAGCCTAGGTGAGACTTAAGTCTAACAGACAGGAGTCACTCTGAACCTGGGAAAGGATCTTTCTCCTGAGGGTGGCAGGGGTGGCTCCTACCTCCCAGCGGGGAACCAACATTCTGATGCTCGCAAGCCCAAACTGGTGGGCAGGTAGAAAGGCAGGCTGGCTTTCCCTTCACAGAGTGAGAGGCCAGAGGGGCCCAACTCAATGGCTGGCATACCAGTCTCAGCCTCCACTCTGGGAGGCTCTAGGCTCAGGGAAGCAGGACCTACACCAAGAAAAAGAAGACTCCATTCTGGTACTGCCCTTCAGAATCCACGCTAATTATTATCCTTTGAGCCTCAGTTTCCCCACCTGCACACAGGAAGGAGAAACAAGACTGGCTTTAAGTCTCTGTTCGCTTCTGAAGGTCTAGAAATTAGACAAGTGGTCTGGCTTCCTTCAAGGAGAGGTTCTTTGGGTAGGAGTGGTATGATCAACCTGAGTCCTGAGGCCCTTGCAGACCCCATACCCCTAAGCTGAGTGTTCCAGATTGTAGAGATCAGATGTGACATAAGCCATTAAGTTTGAGTTGGAGGGCTCCAGGAATCTACAGCCTTAGAAGAAAGCAACTCCTCTGGTACCCACAGAGCTAAGACTGTACAAGTGCTAGGGAACCTGTGCTCAGGATGAGAAGGCCCCAGGTTCCCCCAAAGCCACCACAACACTTTAATGGAGCACTCTGGAGTTGTTTCCTCAGCTGAATGGTGTATGGCAAGAGCCACCAAGATGAGAGCCTGTGCTCAGCTTGACTCAGTATATTCTGGGGAATATCCTGCCACAAACAGGCCTGGCATGGGCCCTAAGCCTTTTGAGTTTCTTACTTGGGGCAACCTGTCTGGGCAGGCAGAGGTGATGGTGATGAACTCTCCCCATGGGTCTAGGACTGCTAGAGAAGTTGGGGAGAAAGGTGAGAGCCTGGACAGACAGACCAGGGGCACCAGCTACCCGCTGCTTTCCTGGCTGTCTAAAAGGGGAAGGGCATTTTCTCCCCACCTCCCTCAATGTGACAGCCTTACTGCCATTATGAAGTAGCTCCCAAAGAAGGGACAATCAGAGTCAGCCCTACTAGAAACTCAGACTTCTATATTCACTCTGGGGACAGTATGAGCTCTGAGAACCAAAGGGCTCTGACACATATACTAGGAATGTTACAAGTGTATCTCGTAACGCAGAAGCTCCTGTCCTTCCCCTACTTCAGAAGAGCAATCAAGCTGCAAGAAGTCAGACAAGAGCTAGATCCCGAGCCCATTATGAAGTTTAAGGCAGCTTAACTTCAGAACATGCCCCTCATAAACGGCAACTAACTCCTATGGAGCAAGCAAGTCCCTTGGGATTTAATAGAGTGCCACAAAATTTGGAATCATGAGGTACTCCAAATTTGGAGCAATAAGTTTGGGTATGATCTGGACTTGGGCCTCCTCAGGGGGCAACAGGAACGAAGACCTGCTTTACAGACCTGAGCCAGATATGTGAGGTGAGAGTCAGCCCGCTGACCACTACGCCCAGAGAGCTCACTGCAGCATCAACAACGATCAGCATGTGAACCAAGGGGAGGGGGTCTGTCTCGGGCGCCCCTCTTCCTTAGCACTCACGTAAATCCCCACAGAATATGCTGGGGCTGGGAGGAGTACTGAGTCAGAGCAGGTCACTGACCCAAGTCATACAGCTACCACCCCATGATGACTTCTAGAGCTACCATTGCTGGGAGATGGGTGATCATCATGCACCCAGACCACAATGACCCTGGAGGAAGAGTGACTCCCTGGCCCAATGCTGACTATTTTCCCTAACTTCTGGCTCTACTTTTACTAGGAAACCTGGCTTTCCAATGAAGAGAGGAAGCAGGGACCAGTGCAGCAGGTCTGTTTAGAAATCTGGACCTCTACACAGGATCAAGTTCCAGCACCTCTGAACATCAGACTCCCATAAAGCCCAGCACCTTCGTCTCTCTCCTACACCCATCTTCTACTAACTTCCCCCTCCAATACCATGCTTCTTATTACTCTCCACAGACTGTAACTGCACAGAAAGTAATTCTAATGGCTCTCCACAGAGCAATACTGATAAATGCAGCAGCCTGCCATGGTCAGAAGAGCCTAAAAGCATGAGGGTTATCACTTAAAAAGAGAGGACCCCAAGAATAAGGTCCTGGGCTCCCAACAGACATCTCCCATATAAAGGCCTGCAAGGGGAGACTCTCCAAATCACTCAGTCTGGTTACCATGATAGCATACCACACATATATACCGACCTGCCCCTTTTAAGGTCCTAGGAATCAGGACTCCATAGGTGCCAGCCACATAATAGGGCCAACACCCCCTACTGCAAATGTCTGAAGCACTAAATTTCCCTTTAAGCATGACCTTTGATGCATCTGTCTCAAAATTTTAATATCATACTTTTATTTTCACTCAGTTCAAAATATATTATTTTATTTTATGATTTCTTCATTGATTCAGTAATTATTTAGAAGTATGTTGTTTAGTTTGCAAACGTGTGTATTTACCCACATAGTTTCCGATTAGTGATTTGTAATTTAGTTCTATTACAGTCAGAAAACACTGAATTAATACACTGTTTTTAAAAGTGTGTTGAAACTCGTTTTATTGTTCAAGTTATCTTGGTAAACAATCCATGTGCATTTTGTTATTATTGAGTGGAGTGCTGCATTTATGTCAATTAAGTTAGTTAAAAGCACTCAGATGCCACTTATGTCTTTTTGCTTATATTTTGTCTACTTCTGTCAATGACAAATTTTAAAATCTTGAATTGTTAAAAAAAAAACCTTACTTTTTTTTTTGCAATACTGGGGATAGGTGCATCCTTACCATACACTTGCACCCCAAGGTGTATGCCCATGCACAGCAGGAATACAAATCTTACAGGCAAATACAACATAGTGTTGGGGCCTCTTAAAGATAAACTAGAAGACCCTAAGAGCCCACAAGTCTTCTCCTGAGGCTTAGAGTGTTCAAAGCCTTCCATCTTCACCACTGCATCGCACTACTCCCCTCTGCTCCCTACTTCCCTGCCTTCTAGCCTGTGAGCTTGTTTCTGCCTAGCCAGCAGTTTCCAGCTCAGGAGCCAGATCCTACCAAGCCTGCCTTGACCCTACTGTGGAGGTTGTAACTTTTCAGCATTTTATGCTGGGCTCTCTAGGGAATACACTCTATTTTCTACCAGGGTTCTGTTCTGTGTTATAATGGCAATGTAAACAAAAGAAGAACCAATGGCGCATTAAGTTTCCAAGGGAACACTAAGTTTCCTGAGGTACCTAATTCAGGCATTTTGTACACAGTAGATACCTGATATTTCCAAGTCCAAAATCCCTGTTCAAAGATCATTTAAAGCAGCTCACTTCCTATCTGATCCCCTATGCAAATACAGTTCACACCTCTTATTCTCAGGATTAATGTGTGGATCTTGGCAACTAGCAAAATCCTCCAGGAGGATCACCTGAGTCATGCCAGGGAATCATGGAAACATTGGGACACCCTCTGGTCCCCCACAAACTGCTTCACCCCAGAAGCTGGTCAGCCTTTAGGCCATGAAGCCCACACTTTGAAACTTTAACCACACCCACAAAAAGACCAGGTCTAGCTTACCTCCTGGCAGTACCAATGATTACCAAGAAAAGATGCATGTTAGGCAGCTTGCCCTGGGTGAGCTGAGAGAGAGAAACATTCAGGGATGTTGGGGGATGCTGAGGACATCAAGGAAGCTGAGCAGCCTGCAGTTGCTGTTTCACCCTATTCTTTGTAGAGTCCCCTAGACACTTAACAACAATCTCAGCAGTCAGCTATTTACTGAGAAGCAGCAAAAGAATGATTCTACACTTGAGCTCCAGTTTCTTAAATTCAAAGCATCTGCTCTGGTGACACACTGGGAGACAAGAGCAGGACTTGGGTGCTCCAATGTGCAAACCACCAAGGGACTACAAGACTTACCACCAGAAGACCCTGGTTAAAGATCTCAACTCAAGCCGGGCGTGGTGGTGCACGCCTGTAATCCCAGCACTTGGGAGGCTGAGGCAGGAGGATCCAGAGTTCAAAGCCAGCCTCCGCAACTTAGCGAGGGCCTAAGTAACTCAGTGAGACCCTATCTCTAAATCAAATACAAAACAGGGCTGGGGATGTGGCTCAGTGGCCGAGTGCCCCTGGGTTCAATCCCCAGTACAAAAAAAAAAAAAAAAAAAAAGATCTCAACTCAGCCATTTATTGATTTTGACCCCAATCATAACACTGAACTGCAGACTATAGATACCACTCCTGGGGAAGTTCTCAAAAGGTCTCTTCCAGCCTCCAAAGACGACCCAGCACCATCCATGTCCAAAGGAGCAACATGTTGTTTAATCAGAAAGCACCTGGTAGCCACCTATCTGGTCCCTCCATGAGGCCCTCCCAGAAAGACCTTGCCAGATCTGACCTGAGCTGGTGCCAGGTCCCCAGACCTTCCCTCAGCAGTCTGAGCAATTTTTCTCCCCCCGTGGGGAGTGGGGCGATGTGGGGAACAGAGGGAGATGTGGGGAGATGGAACTCAGGGCCTCATACATGCTAAGCACGCACTCTACCACTAAGCTATATACCCAACATAGCCGGTACAATCTTTATTTGAACTTAGGAGAAGGCAGGACTGGCTCTATGCCCTCTGCCTATGAGAAGCAAGCCAGGCTCAGTGCACACTTTACCCCCAGGAACAAAACCTCCTTAGATGTCAAATAAGCCAGGAACCCTCCAGGCTACCTTCTGATGACTTCTGGGAAGTGCCTGGATGCCCAAGTGAGAATATTCTCCTTTTCAGCTTGTCACAGCTTGACCTTTTCCAAGACAAGCCCCTGCAGCTACTCTGGAGCTGCTTCTCTCCACTTGAATCATTCCTCTCATACTGAAGGATTCCTCCTCTGGCTAGACCACATGCTAGGAACCAGATGAACAGGGATCTCCCTGCTCCCACAGAAAATGAATTTGGAAATCCACAATGCCAAGTGTATGGGATGACAGTCTTAACAGTTTATGCTGAAAGGGCTACAGTTGTGTGTGTGATGATTCTTGCATGTCAAAATGGTCAACAACTGACCCTTGAAGGATGGGTTAGGTTAATCAACTTTCAGTTGTGTGCATGTTAGTCATTTAGGGAGGCGGGGATGGATCAGAAGATGAACATATCAGATGGGAAGGCATTCCCAACAAAAGCCATACTGGGAGTTGCAGGCACTTTAAGATAGGTGAGGACTGGAAGATGAAGGGAAGAATCCCAAGAGACTAGGCTGCATGCTTGGATTTCATTCTGCAAGCAACAGAGATGGCTGTACCTCTCCTTAGACCTCTTGGTTGGCTCCCGACATTTGGCACTTCTGTAGCTCAGTTGCCTAGGAAAGCTGGGGACATCTTCCCACTCGTCTCCACCCTCTTCGCACCAAAGCTGAGTCCCTGCACAGCTCTTGGGCCTCTCAAGTCAGAAGGTCAAAGAGCCTCAGTCACTCACAACAGCCATTCCCAATGTCAGACCACTGCTGGGTCCCAGTTGGCAGAGTTTCCACAGGAGCGGATTAATAGTCTACACCCTTAGCTGTGCTGAGAAGCATTTGACTCAGCTGGCTGGACAGCCAGGTATGGAAGCCACCATTCAAGAAGAAGGAAGTATCTGTAAGACTGACAAGATGCTCCAGCTATAGCCACCTCTAGCAAAGATGTCCCCAGAGGCTGGGTGTGATGGCACACACCTGTAATTCCAGCAGCTTGGCTGAGTCAGGAGGATCGCGAGTTCAAAGCCAGCCTCAGCAACTTAGCGAGGCCCTTAGCAACTCAGTGAGACCCTGTCTCTAAATAAAATACAAAATAGGGCTGGGGATGTGGCTCAGTGGCCGAGTGTCCCTGAGTTCAATCCCTAA
>JAJEJO010042173.1:0-44368 GCA_020662805.1 Glaucomys volans | reverse complement strand
GCAGGAGGATCGCGAGTTCAAAGCCAGCCTCAGCAACTTAGCGAGGCCCTTAGCAACTCAGTGAGACCCTGTCTCTAAATAAAATACAAAATAGGGCTGGGGATGTGGCTCAGTGGCCGAGTGTCCCTGAGTTCAATCCCTAGTTCCAAAAAAAAGGGCTGGGGATGTGGCTCAGTGATTAGGCACTCTTGGGCTCAATCCCTGGTACCAAAAAACAAAAAAACAAAATTTTCCCCAGGAAAAGCTATTGTGAGAGGCTGGGAGGGAACACCTGGGAGTTACTGCTCTGATTCTACATAACCCTAGGAGTTCTCCTCCAGGTTCATGGCCTGAGCAGGCCACCCATCCCTGCTGCAGGTATAGCCTGACAATGACAGAAGAGAGTTCAAAAGGAAGGTGCTCTCTGGATTCTCATTTGGTTCTGGATTTTGGTTTGTGCTGGGAATCACAGGAAATCAAATAGAAAGTATTTTTTTAAATTCCTTCTTTGATAAACTCTGGGATTATTCTTAGGCTAGAGAAGAAAGATTGCCAACCACCAATCCAAGTGTCTGAAGTTTCCAAATTTGCCTGGTGCTCTGCCTACACCATAGAACTATCCCATCGAGGTCTGGATCATATCCACATAACTGATGATAAAAGAGAAAAGTCCAAAGTCAAAAGCTTCAACTTGAGGGCTGGGGTGGTGGCTCAGTGGTAGAGCACTCACCTAGCTAGCACCTGTGAGGCATTGGGTTCAATTCTCAGCACAGCATATAAATAAACAAAAATAAAGGTCCATCAACAACTAAAAAGAATTAAAAAGAAAAAAAGTTTCAACTTGAAAAAGTGACAGAGCCATGCCAATGACTTCATTCACCTTATTCTAAAGCTATGCAACCAAAGGACCAGAGTGCCAAAGTTACTGACTGAAGTTAAAAAGATGGCAAACTCCTACAATCCCAGCAACTAGGGAGGCTGAGGCGCAAGCTTGAGACCAGCCTCAGCAATTTAGTGAGACCCTAAGAAACTCGGCAAGACCCTGTCTCAAAATAAGAAATAGGGCTGGGGATATAGCTCTGTTGGTAGAGTGCTCGCCTCGCAAGCACAAAGCCCTAGGTTCAATTCCCAGCACCGCAAAAACAAAATACAAAAACAAAAAAAAAAAAGAAATAAAGCCAGGCGCAGTGGCGCACGCCTGTAATCCCAGTGGCTTGGGAGGCTGAGGCAGGAGGATTGCAAGTTCAAAGCCAGCCTCAGCAACTTAGTGAGGCCCTAAGCAACTCAGTGAGACCCTGTCTCTAAAGAAAATTCAAAATAGGGCTGGGGATGTGGCTCAGTGGTTGAGTGCCCCTGGGTTCAATCCCCAGTACCAAAAAAAAAAAAAAAGAAAAAAAGAAATAAAAAGGGCTGGGCATGTGCCACACAACTGTAATCCTGGCAACTCAGAGGCCAAGGCAGGAGGACTGTAAGTTCCAGGCCAGACTCAGCAAATGAGCAAGGCCCTCAGCAATTCAGTGAGACCCTGTCTCAAAATTAAAAAATAAGAAGGGCTGGGGATGCAACCTGAAAAGAACAAGACAAACCAACGGTTTCCAGCAGCCAAAGCTGGAACAATGTGAATATAAAATAAACATCCTTGAGTCTATGCTGATGTAAACAAATAACTGAATAAAAAAAAAGGAGGAGTATAGTCAGATCTCCTGTGCAGAAGAAATACAAATAATTCATGTGGATAATTCATGTGGATACTCCTCTCCCACCTCAAGAAGGTGAAGCTAAATCTTCACTTTTGGGGTTTGTTTTGTGGTTCTGAGAATGAACATGCTAGGCAAATGTTCTACCACTGAGCCACACCTTCAGCCCTTTCTGTTTGTTGGTACTGGGAACTGACCCAGGGGCACTTTACAACTAAGCTACATCCCCAGCCCTTTTTAAGACAGGGTCTTGCTAAGTGGTTTAGAACCTTGCTAAATTGCTAAGGCTGGCCTCAGAAGAGATCCTCCTGTTTCAGTCTCCCAAGCTGCTATAATTACAGGTATGCACCATCACACCCAGCGTATTTGTTTTGTCTTGTTTCATTTTAGGAGACCGATCTGGCTGTGTTGCCCAGGTTGACCTTGAATTCCTAAATTTTTAAGCAATCCTCCTGGGGTTAGGAATACAGGTGCACATCAGTGCCTGGTCTCACTACTTAAAGTAGACTACATGTGGAAAGGGAAGAAACAGTAATTTTTAGAGTTGAAAAACTGACAAACATGTGGACAGCGAGATGTTCAAGACCAAGTGCCAGGTTATGTTGACAGAATATACCCTTAGCATATGGTAAAACCAGCACTTTATTTCTGTGGTATTCCTCCCAGAAAACAACCCTAGGCCAACCATGAAAGGGGGGGGGTGGGGAGAAGACAAATCCCAACTGAGGGATACTCTAAAAAATGTTAACCACTCAATGTCATCAAATAAGGCCTAAAGCTGACACAGTGGCACATGCCTATAATCCCACCTACTAGGGAAGCTCAGGCAGGAGGCCAGCCTCAGCAATTTAGTGAGACCCTGTGTCAAAATTAAAAAAAAAAAAAAAAAAAAAAAAAAAGGTGGGGGCTGGGGATGCAGTTCAATGGTAGAATGCCTCTGGGTTCAATCCCCAGTACCAAAAAAATAAGACCAAGTCTGAGAAATGATCACAGCCAAGAGGAGCCTAAGGTGATATGACAAATGTAACGTGAGAACTATCTTTTTTTTTTTAAAAAAAAAAAAAAAGGAAAAAACTAAGAAAATCGCTGGTTTATTTTCTTTTTTGTGGTGCTAAGGATAGAATCCAGGCCCTCATACACATGCTTAAGCAAATGATCTACTACCAAGTTACATCCCCAACCACTACTCGTTTCTTGATAATAATGAACATACCAAACTAAGATATTAACAACAGGGAAAATGGAATACAGAACACAAAGGAACTCTGTACTATCACAATTTTCTTTCTTTTTCTTTTTGGTACTGGGGATTGAACCCAGGGGCACTCCACCACTGAGCCACATCCCCAGCCTTATTTTGTATTTTATTTAGAGACAGGGTCTCACTGAGTTGCTTAGGGTCTCGCTAAGTTGCTGAGGTTTGAACTCGCGATCCTCCTGCCTCAGCCTCCCAAGCGCTGGGATTACAGGCATGCACCACTGCGGCCGGCTATACTATCATAATTTTCTATAAATTTAAAACTGTTCTAAAAAATAAAGTTGGGGCTGGGGATATAGCTCAGTTGGTGAAGTGCCTGACTTGCAAGCACAAGGCCCTGGGTTCAATCCCCAGCATGGCAAAAAAAAAGAAATAAAAATAAAGTTGGCAAGCTTTCCACCTCCTCAGCAAACCCGTCTTACTCTGCTCACTGACTTCTATGGGAGCCTGGGCAATCACTGATCCTTTCTGGAAGAACTCCATTCAAAAGAAGGCTTGTCTTTCTTTGGTCCAATGCTTGTGTGGCTGTGGCTGCTGACAAATCTGTCTACTCACCACAAGGACAGAGAAAGAAATGCTATAGCCAGACATAGTGGTGCACACCTGTAATCACACTGACTAGAGAGGCTAAGGCAAGAGGATCTCCAGTTTGAAGCCACCCTCAACAGCTTAGTGAAACACTCAGCAACTTAGGAAGATCCTATCTCAAAATAAAAAATAAAAAAAGGGCTGGGGACATAGCTTAGGGTCAAATGCCCCTGGGTTCAATACCCAGTACAAAAAAAAACCCTGGAGAGGCCAGGTTTACTGATGTTAGTCAGTATATCCCTGAATCCTCTCACCAGCGTAGGGACAGTTATAGCATAAGCCAGCTGAACACTGCATCCGAACCTCACACCATCTCCTCTTCACTCCCTGCTCCTACCAGAGTGAAAACTGAGGCATTTTTAAAGCAGGCTTCTAAAGTATAGTCTAAAAATAATCACAGAGAACACATGTGACAAATCAGAACCAAAGAGGTGAGAGGAGGAGGTTGGAGGTGGGGTGAGGTTTAGAAAAGTGTTCCCCAAGTCTTTTCTCAAGACCGTGCCCATAAATATTGGGCAACATGTGATTCTTTTCAGTCCTAAAGTCCACAGTTAAACAATCAAAGAACTTCATTTTCTGATGAAAAGACAAAACAGCTTTATCCTCACAGAATGCAAATAAAAAGTAAGAGAACATAACAGCCTTCTGCCCTCCTATATTTCACTGTTCTATGCCATTGGTATAAGAAGGACTTCTCAGGGGATCTAGACCTACAACTCCAGACAGGCCTACAGGTGGTATAGAAGGTATCAAACAGGGTACTTACTTCCTGAGGATGATAACCGCTCGGCGCTCCTTGATGTCCTGAGGCCGTATGCAGTGAGTGATTTCGTCAGCAGCATATCCACTGGAAAGAGACACAGAATAAGGTACCAAGATGAGTGAACAACCAAAGTTCCTGGGAGACAAGAACAGAACTCAGGTCTTATGGCTGCGACCTGCCTATTACTTCCAAGGTCCAAGGATCTACATAGATAGACTAAAGATATAGCTCAGTTGGTAGGGTGCCTGCCTGGCATGCACAAGGCCCTGGGTCTGGGTTCAATCCCCAGTACCACCAAAAAAAAAAAAAAAAAAAAAGGAAAATACCCTGCTCCATGAAGCTTTTGCTGAGAAACTACTCAAGGAAAAACCTGACCTGAGGCATAGGACACCCACTGATCTCTTAAGAGAGGCCAAAGCAGGACTCTCCCTGCACAGGCCGGAAACTTTTTTTTTTCAAAAGAGACCATAGGCTGGGTGCAGTGGCGCACGCCTATAATCCCAGCGACTTGGGAGGCTGATGTAGGAGGATCCTGAGTTCAAAGCCAGTCTCAGCAACTTAGCAAGGCCCTAAGCAACTCAGTGAGACCCTGTCTCTAAAGAAAATACAAAATAGGGCTGGGGGTGTGGCCCAGTGGTAGAGTGCCCCTGGGTTCAATCCCTAGTACCAAAAAAAAAGACCACAGGACTGTAGATGAAGTTCAGGGGTGGAGTGGAATATTTGCCTGGCCACATATGAAGTCCTGGGTTTTATCCCCAGCTCTGCGAAACTAAAATAAGTGAAGAATCTTCAAGGGGATGCATCTTTAGAGGCTCTAAAGACAACTAGAGTGATTCAGGGAAGACCTTGATGAGAACAAAAAGAGCTATCCCCTCCTTTCTCCCCTTCTCCCACCCCACAGCATATGAAGGAAACCAACACAGCTGCTGACACACTGAGTCACCAGGGAGAACTAGGACTGCCATATTCCAAAAGAGAATTTGTCTACTTGGAAAAAAGCTTTCAAAAGCCTCCTTTGGGGGGATCCACAATTTTGAAGACAGCTGTGTTTTGGATATTTTAAGACTTTCCATCACATTCAAACTTCTATTTATTTTCAACAAGTTACAAGATTTTAAAAACTGCTTATAGGCCAATGAATGTGGGTAGATGACTGTCTACTTCTCAGCATCTTTCCACTTTGAAATTCTAGAAGCAACTTCAATTCCTGAGCCCCTACATGCTTTCACTGGGAGGATGGCAGCCAAGAGACAACCCTACCCCAAGTTTTCCAATGAACTGTGGTGGATCTACTTAGCCAGAAACTCACCTAGCCACAGGCCTGGTGGGAAGTGTGTGCAGTCTCAGTTTCCCCACCTGCTCAGGGAATTTCCGGCTACCTCTGGACACAAACCTTTCTCTCATGGTTGATCAGTTCCTTCTCAAGGGCAGCAATACAGACACAAGCTTAACTGTCAGAAATGTCACAGGACTAGGAAGGATTCCTTAAAATGGCCCAACTGTGGATAAGAATTGGATGCAAGAGCCAGTAGAAATTAAGTCAGGTTACTTCAGGCTCCACCCCTACAAAGGAATACCTCTTATCTAGACATGATTTGAGATAGTGCTGGTGGTAGAAGACAATTCATTTGAAAAATATATTTTTAAAAATTTTTATAGGTTTAAATATCTTTATTTTTTTATGTGGTGCTGAGGATTGAACCCAGTGCCTCACATATGCTAGGCAAGCATTCTACCACCGAGCTATAACCACAGCTGCTGGAAAATATTAGAGTTTCAAAAAGCATTAGTATATTAAAGGATCTGATAATTACTACAGAAAAAGAACCTGCAGACTTTGTTTAACTGAGCACTGATCAAAGAACCCTCCCTCAAATAATAACTATTAATGTCAGTCCACTGTAAGAAGTGCCATACAGGTGTTAAGGAATTGAAGGGATATAGGTTCAAAACACAGCTTTTTCATCTACTAGCTACATGACCTTGTTAAATCACATGCTGAGTCTAAACCTCAGTTTCTTAGTCTATAGTAAGAAGAACAGTATATTCTTGGGCATTCATTGCTATGCTTTATACCTTAACTATTCACTGTTACTACAAAAGACAAAGTTTTATTTGTTTTCAGTACTGGGGATTGAACCCAGGGGCATTTTACCACTGAGCTACATTCCTACTCCTTTTAATATATATTTTGAGATGGGGTCTCGCTAAATTGCCTAGGTGGGCCTCAAATTTAATATCCTCCTGCTTAAGCCCCTTGAGTAGCTTGGATTACTGGCATGCACCACCATGCCTGGCAAGACTACCTTCCAGGCAGAAGCACAGGGTTCTGGTTTCTACCACTTACATGGCTGACACCTCTGGGAAGGGGTGGTGAGAGCCACACCTGCAGGGTTTTATGAGAATTATGTTCCCAGCACCCTACCATTTGCCCCCAAGGGCCTGAGGCCACCCTGGGGGCAAGCCAGAGCCTTGGGGTCAGCCATCTGCCAAGAAGACATAATCTGGGAGCCCCTTGTAGGGATGTGTCTGAAGGAAGAGGCCTCTTAGGCTCTATTCCCAGGGCTAGGAGTAAAAGGTCTCATCCTCCATTCTTATCACTCCTCAGTTTTGACTAGAGATCTGGGTTGCAAGATAGTCCCATAAAATCTATGCACACAGGACTTCTCAGAGTCCACAGGTGCATTTCTAATGCTCGAATCTGCAGTACTAGCTACAAACAATGTTCCCTACTGTTAACAAGTTTTATGAATCTGTTTGACTTGGCTACAGGCATGACCAAGGGCTCTGACTTCTCATTTCCAACAAGGAACCACTACTCTTACCGTAGTTCTGGAGCAAATCTAGATGTTTGTCAAAGCTTGATTGCCCCCATGCTTCCTGACCCATCCTCTAAAGGCCTCTAGAACAAACAATAAGCTATGCCAGGCTCTTGCCCTGAACCTAGGTCATGGAACTAATGTGCTGATACAGGTGCACAGGTCCACAGAAAAGACCTTGGCATTGATCTCCCTGGAGGACTCATTAGCACTTGTCTTCTAGAACTTTCTAGCAGCTGCTGACAGTCCACTGACCATTCCTCAAATATTGGGCTCAAGTGGGAACTCAAAATTCTAAACAAAAGAAGCTCTCCTGGTCAAACTTCAGCAGCAAGTGCCCAGCAGAGACCACAAGAGTATTATTTACTGCTAGGAATCTACTTGCTACAAGAGAAACTGTTTGAAAGTCCCAGTCTGCCAGCTTGAAACTTAATATGCCACAGATCCAGCCCTAATCTTGGCATGAAGAAAAGTTCCAGTGCCTCCTGCTCCTTTGTTTTCACAGGGAAATGAGAGAAGGAAATACCTTGTGCTGTCTAGCCTGCTTGCTCCCTACTCTAGCTGGGTGCCGACCGCCAGCAGCAATTAGTATGCAAGAAGCATCAAGAGTAATAAGGCCTAGCCAGGCATGGTGGCACACCCTCATAATCCCAGCAACTTGAGGCAGAGGCAGGAGGATCCAAGTTCAAGGTCATCTACAACTTAGTGAGACTGGCAGCAACTCCACAAGACCCTGTCTTAAAATAAGTTTAAAAAAAAAAAAAGAAAGAAAGAAAAAGAAAAACAAAGGCTGTGGATATATAGCTCAATGGAAAGCATCCAGATTCAATCCCCAGTACCCAAACACAAAAAGTAACAGGGATATCTATCTCTGTCACCTACTAGACTTTAGAGTGACTCTTAAGCAAGGTGACACTTCTACCTTCTCTGGGAAGCTTTCCCTGAGCTCCCATAAGGAGGGTTTCCCCCACAACCTCAACCACACCCCCCTAGGACTTTCTACTACATTTGGCCTGTGGAAATTGTGTCTTCCCTACAAGACAAAGCACTTCAAAGGCCTTATTCAACTCTGTACACAATGAACCAAAAATGGAATGTGTACTAAGCCAAACTTTTCTACCACTTTGGAATCTCAGTTTATCTGTAAAAAAGAGATCAGATACAAGAATGAGGAGTCTAAAAATCTATAAGAGACTAAGCAGATGTGTACATCTCTCCTCTGGGGACAGCCTTGGAGATCAAGTTGCTAAGAAACATTTCCAAGATGGCTACCATGCCCTGTCTACTCCATGCCATCCCAGCCGACACCAGGAAAAATTCGAGATGGAGGGAATGGCCAAGATCACAGTCCAGTGACAGCCTCTCTCAGGCTGGGGCTACCCACCCTCGGCAGCCCCATCTCTGACAGGCCCACCAGACTGAGAAGCTTAGGTTTCTGGAGGAGAGCAGACAGGCCATCTAGACACAGAAGCAGAACTCTGAGCTCAGACTCATGTTATTTACTAGATCTGAGTCTCAAGGAAGAACATGGTTTAACTTTCAGAGAAGTCTGAATCCACAGGGAAAAAGGTCAACCTGTTTCCCAATTTTGACAGGAACTGAACACAGAAGGCAGCTTATCTCTTGAGACACATTTAGTTAAACTTCAAGCATTCAGCAGTGTGTATAGACCTGGCATCACTGGCCCCATTTTGCAAAAGAAAATTGAGGCCCATAAAGGTTAAGTAACTTACCCGAAGTCAAACAGCTAAAGTAGTAGTGTTGGAATTGCCGCCAAGTTTGCCAAAAAAATTTTTTGTTGGGGGGGGGTAGATTTTAGGTAGCAAGCATAGAAAGAAAAAAGACCATCTGTGCTTCCTGCTAACAAAATCTAATCTGTCCTGGGGTCCTTGCTGGTATCACCAAAGGACACATGCATAACCACTAGCCCTGGGGAATAAAGTCTGCAAAGATAAGCCTGTGCCCCCCAAGAGAGGTAGCACAGTATCTCAGTGAAGGCTATATGCCAAATGCCCAGTCCAAAATTGCCAGGCAGCCCTAAAATTTTTATGGCCTATTCTTTCTCGGCTTGCTCTAGGCTTCACCATTAGCTTTCTCTCCTTTCCTGCCCTGCCTTTGTGTGTGTGTATATGTGTGCGCATGTATGTACACACAACTGCGGATGGGACCCCAGATGTTGCACATGCTAGGCAAAAGAGCCCTACCACTGAGCTGTATCCCCAGACCCTTTTTTTAAGACAGGATCTCACAATGCTGCCCAGGCTGGCCTCAAACTTGGAATTGTCCTACCTAAGCCTACCAAGTAGCTGGGATGATAGGGGTAAGTCACCAGACCTAGCCCCCCTGCCTTCTTATCAGGTCCAGTAGCTGCAAGGATAGCCAATCCTAATGGCCAGGAGTCCCTCTTGAGAACATACAGCCCTGACCTCATCTCACAATTTCTCCCACTCCCATGGCAACAGAAGATTCCACATGAGATGTGGCCCAGGACCTATCTGCCCTACTTTCCCTACTATTTTAAGCCAGAAAGCTAAATTTTGCTTTCAACCAACAGAACAAGATCAGCTCTTAGCCCAGGATGAACAGGGGTGCCCACTCTACCCAATACCAACTATAAGTGCAGGTCAAAAGCTGAGCTCACCAGTTCGCACCATGGCTGGGCAAAACAAGTCATTTCTTGATCAGTGGCCATGGCCTGGGTCTATGGGCATGTGGCCAACACACCACAGACCATGATGCAGTGAATAAAGGTAGAGAAGCATGTAAGCAATTGGTCTTGAGGTTATTATTCTAATTAATCCAATTGGAGCCTGATTTAATCTGCCCCATTCACCCTACAGGGATGGGCAGAATGTGGGATGAATTGATATCAAGGTAGAAGTTATTTCTCTAGAGAAGAGAATAAAAAGGACAGCCTCCCAAGAAGGGTCTGAGGTCTTCCTTTAAGTGCCCAGGTTTAAACACTGCTGAGTCAATGTTTGCCACACCAATATCCAGATTGTACACTATTAAATATAAAACTGTATTCCTGGACGATTACAGACACCATTGCCAATAACAACTGAAGTCTCAGGTGACAACTGCTAGAATCCCTCTGCATAAGCAGAGCACCAGTTTCATCAGACCTTTCCTTCGAATGTGCAGTTTTACTGCTTATCGCCCCTGGATTGAGATTCCCACCAGGAAGTGAGAGAAAGCACCACCTCTCTTACTAGCTTACATGCAGGATTTAATGAGGGCACTATAAACAGGCAGGTGTTCATCCACCTGCATACCAAGATGAGAGTTTTAAATGAGTGGGCACTAGATTATTTCAATTAGTGGAAGCATCCAAAATCCTAGGGCAGTGGCTTTCAACTGGAGATAAGCCTGCTCCCCAACCCTCACCTGCAGGCATATTTGGCAGTATCTGAAGGCATTTTTGGTAGTGATAAAAAGTGCTACTGACATCTACCACACAGAGGCCAGGTATGCTGATATATTTTCTACAATGCATGGACAGCCCACACAACAAATCAGCAAAACTGGGTACAGTGGTGCTTGCCTATAATCCCAGCAACCGAGGAGGCTGAAGTAGGACGATCTCTTATTGGAGACAAGCCTGGGCAAGTATTTGAGAGCTTGTTTCAGAAAAAAAGGGGGGAGCGGGGGAATGTAGTCCAGTGGTAGAGCACCCCTGGGTTCAATCCCCAGTGCCGCCACCAAGAACAAAAACAGAATTAGCAAGCCTTGAATAGCAACAGTAGCACTGCTAAGAGGCCCTGATCTACAGCTTCACCAAGGCATCATCCACCGGTCTGTAAGGAATTACATCTGCCTCACAGCAGCACCCACCCCCTCCTCTTTACCTATGGCCACACCTTGCTACTGCTGCCAAAGTCTCTGCTGTTATATGCTCCCCCTACCCTGCTTTGCTTGGCTAATTTGTAGTCCCAAAACTTCCCCAGTCTCAAAAACTTCCAAGTTACAGCTTACTTCCTCCCCAAAACTTCCAACACTATGGAACTGGTAAGATGACCCTTCAGCATACTCCTACAATTATCTGCCTGGGCTGTGACTATCCATCTAGTTTAAGGCGTCCACTAGGTTCGAACCACATTAAAGTTATGAGTCATGTTTCAAGATCCACCAAATTCCTAACCCCTTTCCCATCAAGAAAGCAGAGGCCCCGTAAGTTGTTGTATATGAAAGTAAACACCCATTTAAGTGTCCAACCTGTGCCAAAATCTGTACTTAACACAAAATCACCACATTTAATTCTAACAGGCTTCAGAAGTTGGCATCATCCCCACTTTGTGGATAAGAAAGCCAGCTCTGAGACCGCCCACAAGATCCCAAAGCAAATGAGAGGACAGTTGGATTCAAAGCCTGGAGCAGTACTTTTCAGGACGTGGCTGGGCCTCCCACACTAACTCCACAGCTAAGGCTGAATTCAGGAAGGGTTGGAAGAGACTGGAAAAGCTTTACAACTTCACTTTTCTAAGAAAAAGATAGAATTTTCCTGATGATGCAATCCTGTTGCTGATCACCAACAGACCTGCATATTAAGAATTTAAAGCTGGGCGTGGTGGCGCACGCCTGTAATCCAAGACTTGGGAGGCTGAGTCAGGAGGATCACGAGTTCAAAGCCAGCCTCAGCAACTCAGCGAGGCCTTAAGCAACTCAGTGAGACCCTGTCTCTAAATAAAATACAAAATAGGGCTGGGGATGTGGCTCAGTGGCCGGGTGTCCCTGAGTTCAATCCCTGGCTCCAAAAAAAAAAAAAAAAAAAAAAAAGAATTTAAGAGGCTGGGTTTGTGGCTCAGTGGTACAGCGTTCACCTAGTACTCCTAAGGCCCTGGGTTCAATCCTCAGCACCACATAAAAATTAAAAAATAAAATTGTGTACACCTACAGCTAAAAAAAATTTATATTAACAAAAAAAAGAATTTAAAACTTCTAAAAAAATAAAAGTAAAATTTCTGCTCTTCAATCCAGGAGTGTACATTTGTTGGGGGGAAGAGTATCTCAAAGTCACAAAGTGCCTTGGATCTCCTCATTAAGCACTCAAATACTGATGGGCCTCCTGAAAACAACCCTAATGGTCTAAGACTATGTAGGAAATTAATATCTCATTAAGAGACCAAGTGGTCTTTGTGTGAGGTCTTTTTTAGCACTGAGAGTCTTTCCAAGAAATCAGAGCCCCAACCTGCCTTCTATATCAAGCCCCCAGAGAGGACCTACCCTGGAAATCCCATCTTAAAAGGCATCCATCTGGAAACCCCACACAGACCTGAGACGCTCAGAAGTCCAAATGACAAGGAAACATCTTACAGGAAAGTGGTCCTCCAACAGCCAAGTACTGCTTTTGCTATCAATGCCTTCCCAGATTTTCCCATCAGGAGGCCCTTGGACATCTCAAGACTCTGCTACCATCCTCAATATGAAAGGAGGCTCAGCTGTTCAACTGAAATGAGACAGAAGACCTGCTCTTGTGATATTAAGAGGGCTCCTGAGACCCAGCTTCTTCCTCACAACTGTGACCTATGGCACCAACTGCACTTCAGAGGTTAAGCCGCTCAAAACAAAATCCTAGTGTGTCCTGATCCTGTACTTGGTGGTAGTCAAGCTGTAGACTAGACCTCCTAAGAGGTTTTGAAGATTATTGAAGTACATTACTAGATTTACCTTTTCCAGAACTGGAAGGAGGTAGCCTCCAAATAAATTTTCACTTCACATAAACAGTAAAAGTATTCCAGAAGACAATTTTTCCTGGGGGTCAGGTAATTTGAGCTAATTTTCAGCAAACAGGCTATAAGTCGCCAAATACCAGGTCAAGAGCCCAGGTGTATTTTGTTACATTTGCTCCCAGTAACAGGCAACACGTTCTTAACAAAGGACCAATGGGCTTCTCCATAACTAAGGGGGGAAAATTTTAAAGAGTGTGGTGCATTATTTCTGGCCCAACCACTAAATTGTTCAATTCCAGGGAAGTTATTCCTCCTCCTGGGAATGGAGAAACTATCAATTAAATACTCTCAGGAGCCTCTGCCTGTATTTTTCTCTGTTAAGGAATCCAGTAATTTTTTTCTTTGTTAAAATAACCAAGAACAACAGAGCAGGAAAGACTTCGATAGTACATTCAACCTTTTTTTTTTTTTTTTTTTTAAGCACTGATTTGGAACTGGAGACCCAGAACAGAAAGTGATATGCTTAAAATCTCATAAGAAAAACAGAGTCCTAATACCTTAACCTTCTGGAAAGGCGTTTTGGACTAATTCTCAGTTAAGCCCATGGTCACGTGAAAGCTGCCTTCAGGTACAGAATTCCACATTGGTTCCTGAGCCCTATTGCTCGACACACAAGCCCCTTCCCCTGCTCCCTACAAAATGAAGGACAGATCAGAACCGTTAAAAGGACGGGCTCCTCCTGGCCACTGCTTTCTGAACCCGGGTGGGTAGTTCAGGTAGCAAGGCCGCCCCCTCCTCCCAGGTGGGTTACCTGAGCACAGTCACGCTCCCCCTGCGCACTGGCAGGGAAAGCACAGGTTCCGACACCCGGATAGGCTTGAACTGGAATTTGCAGCCGAAGCACAGGGCGGAGTCGCTAAAGAAGGACACGGACACGATGGGGCGCTCAAAGATGTGGATGGGGTCCACGTGAGACACGATGCAGCCGCCGGGCTGGTAGTCGTTGATGACGGCGCTGTTGACGAAGCCCTCGGGGATGACGCGGTGCTCCACCAGCTTCTGGATCACCAGCTGGTGCACCCACTCGGGGATCTCGTCCACGTCGCCCGGCGGATAGAGGCGCTCCTGGCCTGGCCCACGCTTCTGCAGCTGGGCGCCGTACGTGTAGCCCTCGCCGAAGAAGTACTTGTTGCGCAGCGGGGCCCGGTCCACCGTGTGCTCGTTGTACAGGCCCTTCTCGGCGCGGGACACCACCTCATCAATGCGGGCCTCGATCTTGGCGCACTCGTCTTGGCTGAAAAGGCGCATCTGGCGGATGCCGCTCTTCACCTTGCGCGCCTCCTCCTCCTTCTGCAGCTGCTGCTCCTCATAGTCGCTGCGCTCCGGGTCCGAGTCCTCCTGGTACTTGCGCTTGGTCCCGGACATTGGGTAAGGTTCTGCAGCGGCGGCGGCAGCGGCCGCGGCGGCCACAGCAGCAGCGGCCGCCGCCGCGGCCTCCCGGCTGCCCGCCTTATAGTTGTCCCGGGACGTCATGGACTTGAGCTTCTCACGCAGGTCTGTGTAGCCGCTGGCGGCCGCCATGGCCCCCGCGACGCTACTCTAGGGTCCTCCGGGGCGGGCGGGGCGGCCGGGCATGGCTCTCGGGGGACGCGCCCCGGGGCCCCCGGAAGGAACGGGGTACTCAGTGCCTGACCCCCATGCGTTGCCCGAGGACCTGGGGGGGTGGCGTCTAGGGGCCGCGAGCGGAGTCCGAACTCAGTAGCGGCGGGTCATGCAGCGGTGGCGACAACGGGGCTTCCTCCTCCTCCACCTTCTCCACGTCCCGGGGGGCAGGGGCGCCGGGAGCGCCTCATGCCGCGGAGAGCTGCCGCGGAGGCTCGGCCCGACTCCCAGCCAGACCCTCAGACGCCCGACCCGGCCCGCACTTTAAAGCTCTCCTCACGACGTCACGGGCCGCCAGCCCGACGTCCGCAAGCGCCGCTCCTTAGCGGGCTTCTCGGCGCGCACGCGCACTGATGCCGGCCACCGCGGCTCCGCGTGCTGTGGGCATGCGCGTGCGTGCGGGCCAGGTCGGCAGAGGTGCTGGCGCAAGCGCACACGGGGACCGCTCGTCGTCCACAGCCCCTCCCCCACTCTCTGAAAGGCTTCGAGAGAGCACTCTCAAACAGCGACCTTCCTCCACGCCGCGCTGCCTCCCGGGCCCATGGGCTGCGTCCGCTGGGGTGCGCTCCCGCTGTCAACACTGTTGCTGTGCCGCGTCATGGCATTGTCCGAACGCCCGCAGACGCCTCAATCCCCAGCGCGTAATACCGGAGAACCGCCACAACCTACACCGCCCCGTTACCGCCCCCTTTGGCGCTTCCACTTTTTTAATTGGGCCGACGGCCGCGCGCCGGGCGGGCCCAGACTGGAGTTTTCACTAGTCGGTTGGTAATTATGCCTGTCAATCAGAGAGTCTCCTTGGCTACTGCGTCCATCTCTTAATTAGCTGTTGGGGAGGGCGGCGAGGACCCCTAAAGGGCGAATGGATGCCTAAATACATGCCTGAATGGAGACCCCACCAGAGAAAAGCGCTCAGGACACCTAAGGAACTTCTGAAACGGCGGAAGCTTCCCAAACTGCGGCACCGAGAGCCCTGGGCTCCAGCTCTGAACCCAGACGGCCACGGCCGTAGAAGCTAAACGCTCATTTCGGGGGCACCTCCCCCACCGCGGCTGCCGCTGCCCGGAGTGGACGTTCCCCGAGTCACGTCCCGGTGGTGGCGAGTGCATGCGCGGCGGGGACGCGCCCGGGTGGTGGCGCTCCTCCTTGGCACTTGGGGATGGGGGGCACCTCTTCCGCTGAGGGGAAGAACATCCAAGTGTACCAGTAGACCAAGTAAAGCTGAACTGTGTAGAAGTGAAGCTACTAGGGACAATTGGAAAGTTTGGGCACTGAGGGCAAGGTGTGCCCCGCGAAGGCGTGGCCGTGCGAGATGTGCTGGGCGGCTCCAACGAACAGGGATTTCTGCCCGAAAACCTCCTGTGGCTCCCCAGGATAAGGTTCAGCCGCTTTGCTTGGCGCTTCCGGCCTGGCCTCTTCTGCCCTCTTTCCAAACACGCTGGGCCTCAGTCTTGCCCTTACCCTGCCAGGTCTACAAACATACCCTGTTCCTCCTCCTGGCCTTTGCCCAGGATGTTTATGCCACCTGGAAGGTCAGTGCCCTCCACCTGTGTTCTTCGTTTTGATTTAATGTAGCGCAGTTCACCTCTGTCTAGCAGCCTTCTCCGATTCTACTCTGCAAAGTAAGGGTAGTATTAGTATCTACCTCTTGAGGGTGAAATGAATCTATACATACCAAGAAGCAGAGGGAATTGCTGATCTTGAGGCAGGGCTTAAAGTTTTCCATCTGTAAACTGAGGGGCCCATCAGCCTTGTTGGAAAGTGGGGGTGGTTGTGTAGCTACTTGGCAAGGTCAGGCCAGGCCAGCAGGGCCTGTAGGATGAGGAAGCTGGGACCCTAGCCACCCTCTCTTCCAAATAGTAGCAGCAGCCCAGGTGAAGGGGGAAATGGGTCAGACAGGAAATCCTAGGGTAAATTTGGCCCCTGCCCCTTTCTCGTGCAGCCTAGTGGGTGTAGGTAGTGATTGATGGTGGTGGTAGTAAGACAGCTGTAGGCCTTGAGGAGGTGTCCAGTGGCCAAGGGCAAGGCCAGGTGACCTGGACTCTGGCCCCCCTCCTGCCTGTACTGAACTATGAATACCTGGACAAAGCTTCACTTGCATGATGGGCAGTTGGGCTGGGAGGGCTGAGGTCCTTCAGAAGCCCAGTGCCCTTGAACCTCTAAACTGTCCTTCATAGATGCTTGATGGGAAGCTTACCACCACCATTCCTAGAGTTTTCCCTTGGGGATCCCAGCCCTACCCAAATGAAAATCACCTCTAAGTTGAGACAGTTCCTCCCATCCCAGAAGCCACATCCAAAGTTGCCATGTGTTTCTTGTTGACTCTTGATCCAGGGCCCTCCCCTCTCTGAGCCTCTGTGAGGAACAGCTTGGATTCTGGAGCTAGTCTGGCTGGGTTTGAACCTTTTCTAGGTCACATACTGGCTGTGTGACCTTTTGACTCTCTGTGCATGAGTGTCCTTATGTACATTGGTGGTAAGGATAGCATCTGTTCACACTGGAGTATTTTCAGGGTGAAATATGTTAGTACACATATAGGACCTGCCACATAGTAAAAAATAATTAGCTTTTTTTTTTTTTTTTTTGGTACTGGGGATTGAACCCAGGGGCACTCCACCACTGAGCCACATCCCCAGCCCTATTTTGTATTTTATTTAGAGACAGGGTCTCACTGAGTTGCTTAGGGCCTTGCTAAGTTGCTGAGGCTGGCTTTGAACTCGCGATCCTCCTGCCTCAGCCTCCCAAGTGCTGGAATTACAGGCGTGAGCCACCGTGCCCGGCAATAATTAGCTTTTAAAACTATGTCCACCCCTAGAGGGGCAGTTGCAGAGCTGAATTTACTGCTGTTAATCATAGGATGTTTTATGAGAAAAGCATGCTTACAAGGACATATGAGGACTTGGGAAAATAAACTTTAAATAATGAACTAAAAAAAAAAAGGAAACTGCATCCACTCCAGACATCCTTTTGCATTCCATGCTGGGCATAATGATGACCACTTAGAGCACACGCCTGTAATCCCAGTAGCCCAGGAAGTTGAGCAGGAGGATCACTGTGTTCAAAGCTAGCCTTAGCAATTTAATGAAGCTGTAAGCAACTCAGTGAGACCCTGTCTCTAAATAAAATTTTAAAAAGGGCTGGGGATGCAGCTCAGTGGGAGAGCTCCAATCCCCAGTATTAGAAAAACAAAAATATATAGTCTAACCAGGGTTCAGCTAGGAAGGTTCCGCTCAGAATCCACTCTCCCACTTCTAAGTAGCTTCTGTCACACGGTGGCCCACCTACATTCTAAAACACAAAGGTTGCTCCTGTTTTTGTTTTTTGCCGCATCATCCCTCTCTGAACCTCATATTTAGCTTGACTGGGAAAAGGTTTGAGGGCAAAAGTTATTAGTGATCCTACAACATTTTGAGAAATGGAGGAGCAGAGGGGAATTATTGGGGCTGCCTCACATTGGATCGCAGTACATTCTGTTGTAGGGTCATCACACTGAGCAGACACCAGGGCTAAGCACAAAAACCCAGAGACCAACCAGGTAAACCATTTGGAGGCCCGACCCCTGTGACAATGGTTAACTTGATTGATAGCATGTTTTCTGGTTTCTTCCCTGCTTCCTCATCTCATCATCTGCTGCTGGGAAATGCCAACCCCAGGCAGTGGTGAAAAGTGGAACAGCCCTGGGCATTTGTGTCAAGGGCTTTTCTTTGATCCTCTGCATGCTGGGATGGTCCATTTGGTCCCACAGTCCTGCCAACTGGACCTCCTCTGTTGCTCCAAAGTTACCAACTTCTTCCCACCCCTGCCACTTCTACCAGGATCCATGCCACAGAGCTTCCCAGACCCCCTTGGGCCTGTAGCAGCCTCCTTCTCTGGTCTCACTGCCTCCAGTCACTCCCTGCCTAGAACTTTTTTTCTTTTTTCTTTTATTGTACTAGGAATTGAACCCGGGGGTATTCTGCCACTGAGCTACACCCCCAGTCCTTATTTTTTAAATTTGAAATGGGGTCTCCCTAAGTTGCTCAGGCTGACCTCAAACTTACAATCCTCTTGTCTGAGCCTCCAGAGTTGGAATTACATGTATGTACCACCACACCTGCCTGGAAAAGCTTTTTAAAAATACAATCTGAGCACCCTATCCTCCGCTGGAAACCTTTCAGGGCTCCTCATTGGTCTTGGATTGAAATCCTAAATCCATAATACAACCTGAAAGACTACCCAGTCTACCCCTGCCAGTCTCTTCAGTCTCAGGGTTTGGCACTAATAATGTCCACCACAGAGCCCCTGCATGAGCTAGTCCCTTCCTTCATCACCTGGCTAGTACCCACTCACAGGTCTTGTCTTGGTTAGTTATTTGACGATGGGACATTTCTAGTGCTTGGCATATGCCTGGTACACAGTAGGTACTTAACAGTTATTGAATGGCTGAATGAGTAAATTAATCCTTTCTCTGATGCCATGACTCCTAGAGCTACACCACTACCTACCTATCCTCCTCCCACTCCCAAGCCTAGTTCCCAGAGCACCAGCACTTTCCATCCACATTCATTCATCCATTTTTTTAGTCGTGTGATTTGTTTCTGAGAGAGCTATGTTGCCTGGGTCTAGGGTTGGGGCTATTCAAGGGGTGTAGAAGGCAGGAAGAGGGGTTTGTGGGGAGAGATAAGGGCAGATATCTCTGCTAGAATTGTTGCTCACAGGCAATAAGCCAGGGGCAAAGCTGTGCTTTCAATTCTGGCCTCCTTCCTCAAGCCTGTTTTCTAATCCCTTAGCAACTCCATGGAGGAAACAGCTACCAGGCATGCCTTTTATTTGCACAGAAATGACCAAGGACACAAATCCAGGCTGAGAGGCAGTGCAAGGTGAGGGCATCTGAGGAGGACGTGTTGGGGGCTGGGATGTAGAGCTGGAACAGATTCAGACATCCAACCAAAGGCAGAGTCCAGTATATCAAGTCCAGTATATCAAGACCACTGGAGTGGGCCTTCCTTGCCATAGATGGGAACCAGGAGCAGGGTCTGCGGCAGGCACAAGGGAGGAGGCTGCATGGTTTTGCCTTCTACTTCACTGCACTGTGGGCCAGTCTTGAAAGTTCCTCCTGTTACCTGATCCAAGTCTGCATATTGTAATTCTAGCCCAACTCTGGTTCAATCTTCTTGTGTTCTTGGGGACTTGAGTTGCTCCTCCTGCCTCCCTTGGTCTCTTCTAAGGTTCTGGGGAGAGCACTGGTTCAGAGAGGTCCAGCGGCTTCTCTGAGGTCACATGGCAGGTCTTCTGGTGAAAGGCATCTGGAGGGCTGGGGGCCACTTTAGAGCAGGGTGATTTCACTGGGCGGCAGCGTGAGCCGCTTCTCCCGGGCACTGAGCAGGTTCTCCACATGCACGGCCACCACTCGACACAGCTCCAGACCCTGCAAGGGACACAGTGAGAGTCTGCACCCACCTAACCCTTGCCCAGCTTGGTGTAGGACATACATAACAGATGTGGTTTAGAAGGAGGTGGAAGCCAACCGTCCACATAGGGACCCTCATTCCCACCTCCCCCAGGGTGCTAGGAAGTGGCTGGAAGATGGAATGAGGGGCTGTGGGTCAGAAGAGGCAAGCAAGCAGGGGACCAGATACATCTGGTGCTGCTTCTGTATGTGACCTGCATGACCCAGGGATGCTTGCTTCACCTCTCTGAGCCCCTCAGCAGCGTCACCTATAATAAGGTCTCAATTCTTTTTTTTTTTTTTTTTTTTTTTTTGGCAGTGCTTAGAATTTGGAAGCACTTTACCTCTGAGCTACGTCCCCAAACCCCTTTTCTTTCTTTTTTTTTTTTTTTTTTGGTACCAGGGATTGAACCAAGGAGTGCTTAACCACTTAGCCACATCCCCAGCCCTTTTAAAATATTTTATTTAGAGACAGGATCTCACTGAATTGCTTAGGGCCTTGCTAAGTTGCTGAGGCTGGCTTTGAATTCACAGTCCTCCAACCACAGCCTCCCAAGCTGCTGGGATTATAGGCACGGCACCTGGCTTATTTCTTATTTAGAGAAAGGGTCTCATTATGTTGCCCAGGCTAGCCTGAAACTTTCTATCCTCCTGCCTCAGCCTCCTGAGTTGTTGGGATTACAGGTATGCATCACCACACCTGGTGAAGGTCCCAAATTCCAGAACCTTTCTCACAAGCAGTGGTAAGGAAATCAAATCAATGAAATTTTATTTCATATAAATCCTTCACATTTAAAAAATATTGGTCCAAGAGGCTGAGGGCTAGCTTAGAACTGTTAGAGCTCTTGCCTAGCATGTGCAAGTTCCCAGGTTCCATTCCTAGCACCACACCCCTCAGGTCAATAAATGGTAAGTGTTTCTAATGATGTGTTGCCATGGTTACACTTGGCACCCACAGCCTAGAACAAACAGTGACCTAGCCTCAAGGCTCCCAGTTGGAGTAGGACAGGAGAGGGCACCAGGGTATTGTGGAAAACTGATCTGTGAGTGTGGTGTGCAGACCAAAGCCAGTATCAGAACCCCACCCCAGGGAATTCCTAGAGTGACAGAAGCTGCTCTGGGAGTGATAAAATAATAGCAGCATTTACTGAGTGTGGATTGTGCCAGGCCTTGTCCTGAGAGCTTTATATTTAATCCCTGTGGTATCCACCCCCCTTTATTTTCTGCACTACAGGGTCTCCTGCATCCTAGACAGGCAAGCGCTCTACCACTGAGCTATAGCCCCAGCCCTTTCTATTTTTTATTTTGAGACAGGATCTTACTAAGTTGCTGAGGCTGGCCTTGATCTTGCAATATTTTTGCCTTAGCCTCCTGAGTTTCTGCAATTACAGGAGTGTACCACCACACAGGGCTCCTGCCGTGTCCCTAAGAGGCAGTACTATTTTGTACTAGTACACAAGTACAGAAACTGAGGCCTCGAGCTGTGGAATTGCTCATTCCCAGACCTCATAGCTGGGATGTGGTGGGATTTAAACCTGGGTGGTAAGAGGCCTGAAGTCTCCCTGAAGTGCTCTCTGCCAAGGTTATGTGATCACCCACCCTGGAGGCCACCCCAGCTAATCAAATCAGTGTGTGCAGGATGGAGAGTCCTCCCTTGTGATCAGTCTTTTGCCTACCCACATGCTGCTGTGTTCTAGGCCTTGCTGGAATTGTAGCCCAATTGGAGGGGTATGGAAACTGGGGTTCAAAGATAAACAGAGCTGTCTTGAGATGCCCTAATGCAGCTTATCAGAGGTAGGTGAGATGGGGACCAGGTCTGTTGGCTGTGCTCAGAAATCACCTGGAAGCCTTTCCCAATTACCCCCTATATAGTTTGGGTCCCCTGAACATGCTCCCAGCACTGATCATGACCTATGGAGAGATTCTTTCATATCTGAGACTCCAGGCTTTGTGAGGGCCAGGGCTACAGGGGTCTCAGTCACAACAATATTCTCATGGCTTATGCAGAGCCTGCTATACAAAGATGCTCAATGATAGTGTGTTGAATGAAATAAAATGAATGGGGCTGGGGTTGTGGCTCAGTGGTAGAGCACTTGCCTAGCATGTGTGAGGCACTGGATTCGATTCTCAGCATCACATACAAATAAATTTTAAAATGTCTATCAACAACTAAAAAAATTAAAAAAATGGAATGAATGAATGTATCTTCACATGTAGAGGAGGGAGGCAGAGGTAGCAGCTTCCTTGCAGGAAGTGCTACAAGGAAATGGAAAAGCCAAAAAGGTCTTCAGCCAGCCAGCAAGCCAGCCAACAAATATGAATTGAGCATCGACTATGTATTAGATACTTGCCATGGACACAGGGTGAGAGAGATGGACATACCTCTGTCCTCCTGGAGCTTATATTTTGGAGAGGAAGAGAGACAATATGTAAATAAATACCTAAACGATCTGTAAGCCATCATGAGGGTCAATTAAGTAGAGGTGATGAGTCAATACAGAGGAGGGTCAGGGAAGGCTTCTAAGAAGAGGGGCTCTTTGTGCTGAAACCTGAATAAAGGGAAGGAAGGAACCCTGAGACAAATAAGGGAAGACCATTCTTGGTAGCAGAAACAGTGAGCGTAAAGGATCTGGGACAGAGAGGGGGAGGGCAAACTCAGAATAGGGAGCTGGAAGAGGCCAGGATGGTGGAGTGAGCCAGCATACAGGTGGGAGAAAAGGTCACAGTGATGATTACAGGAAGGGACAGGGATGGAAACTGCTCCTGAGAGGATGGGGAGGTAAGTTCGAGAGGCTTGTCAGTCTTCAAAGGAGATGGCTCAGGGAGCCTGGAGCTCAGGGGTCAGGTAAGCAGATAGAAATATGGGAAATATCATGGTAGTGATGGTTTTGAAAGCCTCAAGGCCAGATAGGGTGAGAGCTTCAGAGAGCAACATATACAGGTGGTCTGGGGAGGAGATGCCAGAAAAGCAGTCAAAGGAGGTGCTGGGCAGGTCCAAGGAGACAGAAGAACACAACAGCTTAGAGGGTGGGTTCTGGGAAGCAATGCAGGCCCAGAGGCCAGTGTTCTCAGAGGGAGGATCAGGGTAACCCTGGGAACGGATAGAGCATGGGAGGGGGACAGGGAGCCTGGTCCTGAGTCACAGATTTCCAAGAGGGTTTTGTTCTGGTCCTGTCCCTCAGAGGCAGGGCTGGTGCAGTGGAAACCCCTCTCTCTTTCCTAGGAAATCAGCCTCTTCAAGATAGGCCCTGTCATAGAGGTTGGCACTGGACCCAGATCTCAGTAGGGAAAGTGGCTGGCTTGACATAGCAGACATGTGGGCCTCATCTCCAACTCTGTCCCTTCTCTGAGCCTCCGTCCTGTCTCTGGTGGGGTGAAAACTCTGGTCCTGCCCTGAGGGCTGTGAAACTTGGACAGGAGCCTAGAAGTTACCCAGGCCTTTTTAAGAAGCAGCCACAGTTGAGAAGGCACAGGGCAGACAGGCCTCAGTTTCCCTATTACAGGGGGAGCCTACTTTCTCCATCTGCAATCCTAGGTCCCATTATTCAGCTTCCATGCCTCAGCCTAGGTCAGCTTCCTCTGCCCATTTACCAACCTCCTATGACTCCCTGGTACTCTCAGAAACAAGCCCCAATTTTTTAGCCTAATATTTGAAGAGCTCCAAGACTTCCCTTCCCCTGGTTCTGTCTCCCCAGTGCCCCACCAAACACTTCACCATTCTGCAAACACCTGGGCCCTCTTCCATGGTCCAACTACTGAGGTGCTTCACTGGAAGTCCACCAAAATGACCTGAAGTTCTGTCCCCTGAACTGGGCTGGATGCTACTTTGGGCATGGCCGGGACCTAACCTATCCTGGAGAGAAGAGCCTAGTGAGTGGAAAATGAGAGTGGCTGCCTGTGTGACAGGGCCTGGCCAGTGGGGGATGGACCCACCTGCTCCAGCTGCAGCTGCATGGTGCGCTGGGCTGCCACATCCCCCAGTGCAATCTCCACATACGGGTAGCTAGAGTTGGCTGTGGGTCGCTGGGTCCGTGTAGACTGGATCTCCTTCAGGGGGAACTTCACAATCAGCTCCTGGAAGCGCAGGAAGAAAACAGGACTGTGGTGGGAATAGTCTCAATCATCCCTGTCTCCCCCCTGCAAATCAGATCTGTGGAACACCGGAGGCCCCAGTTCAAGTACCAGATCCCTAGTGACTTGCCGTGTGACCTCAAGCATGTCACTATACCTCTCTGGACCCCAGTTTCCTCACCTGAGAAACTAATTCAACAAGTAAAAATAAGGCATCTTCTGGCACTGTTCAAAATGCTTGGGATGTGGGCTGTAGTGGATGCCATTGGTGCCCTGACCTTCACACCAAAGCTGCTTTCATAAGCATCGGTACCCCTTTGTCTGGGGCTTGATTTCTGCCCCAAGAAACAAAGAGACCATATTCGGGGAAAGCTAGAGTGATGGAGCCTTAATGCAGCAGGAAGAAGCACTGGACTAATGACTGATGGGGACGGTAGATAATGAGGGCTCCCTTTCTCCCAGAAGAGAATTTATATCCTAAAGAGCATGTCTCTGAGGGTCCCCAGCTGGGCCGACCTCTAGTTACCCACATTGGCAACTCACGTGGTAACAGGGCCTTTATTGCCTTCACCCCTTCCCTGCCCTAATTCTTCCCTCTAGTGTTTCTAGAACTTCTTCCAAATAAGCCACCTGCTTGGAACCCTCATCTCATGCTCTATTTCTGGGAGCAAACCTAAGAGGGGGCCTCACAGGGCCTGTATGTGGTGGACTGCATTGTGTCCTCTGCAGACGCCTATGTGAAGTCCTAAGTTCCAGTACCTTGAACATGAATCTATTCTCTATGGAGACAGGGAATTTAAAATGGAGATTAAGTGGGGGTGGGTTCTACCATTATTCCCATTTTCCAGATGGGAAAAGCAAGGCCTTGAGAGGAGAAGAGAATTGCTGGAGATTATGCAGATGGTAAATAGTGGAGCTGGGCTTCTACAGCTGGCAATCTTGGCTCGTTGGGGGGGGAACCCGAGAACAGAGGGGACAGGCAGGATCAGGCAGAGGCCACTTACATGGGTCTCAGTGCTGAGGAAGTTTAGGCCATTATGGTTGATGGCAAGGATGCAGGGGGCTGGCACAGCAACGTTGCTGCAGCTCTGGATAAAGAAGAAGGAGGAGCCAAACATAGGAAAGGCACTGAGCAGGCCTGCAATGGGGGAGAGGGGGTGTTATCATGACAGGCTGGGGCAGTCTATGACAGTTCTGGCCCTGAACTGCACAGCTGGCCTGTAGAATACATTCATACTTAGCTTTCTTCTCCCATCTCTCTGGCCTCCTTCTCTATCCTTCTTCCTCACTTCCTACTCTCTATTTGGTCACCCCCAGTCCCACCCCCAATGATGTCTTTGAAAAAATGTTAAAAAGTCTCCTTTTGCTGATCGTGGTGGTGCATGCCTATAATCCTAGCAACTTGGGAGGCTAAAGCATGAGGATCACAACTTTGAGATCAGCCTCAGCAATTTAGCAAGGCCCTAAGCAAGTGAGACCCTGTCTTACAATAAAAAATAAAAAGTGATGGGGATGTGGTTCAGTGGTTCGGTGCCCCTGGGTTCAATCCCTGGCTTCAATCCCTAGTATCAAAAAAAAATTAAAAATAAATAAATAACTAAAAGTTCCTCTCCCAACAGGTAGGCAGCTCACCTGCCACTGAAAATGCCTTTGTGCAAAAGGGAAAAGTACCTCTCTCCCTCCTCTTGGACCCCCTCCCTTAGCAAAGTCCCTCATGATAATCTTGCCCAGTCCTGCATCCCCAGCTCTTACCCAAGAACTGGGCACGGGCCTGGTGGGGGCTGAGTGCCTGTGTCTGCTGCCGGTGCTGGCTGACCAGGTTGAGCCAGGCTGAGCTAGCTGTTGTGTGGTAGAGCTGGGCTGGGATGTACTCCTGGACCTCCCGCCTGCATGTGGAGGGGACAGGGGTCGTGAGCACCTGCCACTTAATCCCCACTGTGTGGCAGGTGTGATACAAAGTGGACATGACTGTTATGTATCTCTGGGAGACTAAATGCTGGGGAGCATAAAAGGGGAAGGCAGAAGTGCAGGGACTCCTACGGTGCCTTGGTACATGGCAGGTGGTTGCTCATCACCACGGCTGATAGCACTAAGATCCCTGCTTTCAGAAGAGGAAACTGAGGCTCTTAGAAGTCCTTTGAGGAGTCCAACGTCACACAGCAACTATGAACTAGTATGTGTGTGGTGGGGAGACTTGAACCCAAGGTAGGTTCATCCTTTGTAGCTCCTATCCTCAAAGAGGAGCTCAAGCCAGAGAGGTTTGGAGAGACATAGGGTGGGGAAAACATAAGAGAGGGCAAAGCAACAACCATGGGGCTGGTCAGAGCAGGGAGCAGAGGAGTGCTGGGACTCTAGGCTGAGCCTCCAAGTCCTGCCCACCCTACTTCCTTCTTCAGTCCTCTTCTCATCAGTGACACGTGATGGCTCCCTCAAGGCAGTCTCTTTGCCTCTTGGCACATGTGGAAAATAACATCAGTCCCAGTCCATCCCAGCTGCTCTGGGCTGTGGACAGGGCAAGAATTGGGAGAAAGGGGAGCCCCCTCCCCCTGAGAGGTTCCACCCCCAAGAGCTCCCCTTGGTAACATCCCCTTGGCCTTCTTTGCTGCATAAGAACTTGATATCTGGCCGGGCGCGGTGGCGCACACCTGTAATCCCAGCACTTGGGAGGCTGAGGCAGGAGGATCGCGAGTTCAAAGCCAGCCTCAGCAACTTAGCGAGGCCCTAAGCAACTCAGTGAGACCCTGTCTCTAAATAAAATACAAAATAGGGCTGGGGATGTGGCTCAGTGGTGGAGTGTCCCTGGTTCAATCCCCAGTACCCCCCCAAACAAACAAACAAACAAAAAAACAAAAACAAAGAACCTGATATCTGAAACCTAGCTTACCTAGTGTCGTTAAACCTGGCTAAACCTCAGTAAGCCATATAACCTCTCTGGGCCTCAGCTTCCTCAACTATGAAAGGGGAAAACAGCCAGGCACAGTGGCACATGCCTGTAATCACAGCAACTTGGGAGACTAAGGCAGGAGGATCACAAGTTTGAGGCCAGCCTTGGCAGCTTAGTGAGACCCTCAGACTGTCTCAAAATAAAAAATAAAAAGGGTTAGGAATGTAGTTCAGTGGTAGAACACCCCTGGGTTCAATCCCAGAATAAGAAAAAGGGAAAAATAAAGAGTAGTTGGAAAAGAAGCTGGGACATTACATATGCAGAGAACATTTTTTATCATTAAATTGGCTCTGAGTTATAATACCAGCCAGAAGCAACTTGTTGTAGAAGGGAGGCAGAGTCCCAGCATCTATGGTGAGCCAGAGGACTTTGGCCCCAGGGCCAGGACAGCCCCTTCCCAGACAGCCCCAGTGTGCAAGAGGGGATCCTGGAGGCCTGGGATGGGCAGCTCTGAGGAAGGTGGGGTGTGCTGAGGGTGCCAGGGTGCCTGTCTGCTCTGGGTGACAGTCGGGCAGGTGCTTACACACTGGGCAGGTAGAAGTGGTCCTTGGCACGGTGCTGCAGTGAAGCGAGTTTGGACACCTGCTGCAGCTGTTGCTCACTGGGACGGCTGGCTGGCATGCTGCTGAAGAGGCCCTTCAGGTAGTCAGGCAGGACCTGTGGGGAGCAGATGCATGAAGGGTTGCCAGGCAGGTGCACACCTAGGCATTCACCTGCAGACAGTCTGGAGACAGGCCATTATAGTAAGATTCCAACCTTACCCACCACTGGTTTTTGGGAAATGATGACAGAGGCATTTGAGAGAGAGCTGTGAGAATGGTGGCCTTGGAGCTTATGAGGGAGTCTCCACAGTGAGGTGAGAAGAGTGTGGACTGGTAAATGCTATCAGCAATGTGATGCACAAAAGTGTTCATCAGATCCATGCTTCTCAAAACTGAGCATGCTCCAGAGTCTCTGGGAGGCTTGCAAAAACACAAGGCAGGGCCGAACCCCTGAAATTCTAATCCAATAGATCTGGTGTGGGACTTGAGGGTCTGCATCAGGTTTATCCAGTCCACTACTCCCATCTTGAGTAGCATGGAACCAGATTGTGCAGGGCCGGGCTTCAACAGCAACACCATGTGGCCACAAAAGCTAAGTGTTTGTATTTTGTACATAGAATTGCAGAAGCAATGGCACCAGTTCTGCATAAACAGGCATCTAACCTCACAGCCAGCCTCTCTGGAGCCCATGAGGTCCCAGAACTACAGAGGGGCCCATGTGTGCTGACCTGGTTGTAGTGCATGGTCACGTACAGCTCATTCTCAAACTTGAGTGGCTGATCCCAGAGCACACGCCGGAACCAGAGCATGTAGCCGCCATCTACCTGTTCCATCTCTGAGGCCACATCCAGGATATAGGCACGGCGGCTGAGAGGGCACACATGCTGGCCTGCAGAGAGCAGGGAGGCAGGGCTGGGTGGGGACACACTTATACATGTGTGTGACTCTATGGAACAAGCACACAGACGCCAACCTGCCATTCAGGTGAGATGTCCCCTCCATTAAGCCACCTCACTGCTCTGGGACACACTTTCCTCATTAAAGGGAGAGCATATTTATACAATTGAGTGCCCTGTGTTTTGCTGAAATGTTGATAACCAAAGAGAAGAATAACTACAATTTAAAAGTACAAATTATGTTCCATTTCTCCTAAGGGCCTGAAGAGCACCTTAAAGTGTGACCTGCTGGGGTCTGGGAAAACACCCTGGATTATACTTAAAGAAATTCCAGGCCCTTTCCAGAGAAGGTTGGGGACAAGGACACAAGATTGTGGGTGTCTTTCTGAAGATCTCCTTCAGGAAAGACCCTTGCTGGGCATGTGGTGTAAATGAGTGGGTGATGGGAAGGTCTGGGGTCTAAGCCTGGGAGAGAGATGTGAGTTTTGCTCTCCTGAATGGACATTTATTTGACCAAAGATGAGGGGTTTGACCTGATAAGAGTCCAGAATCCTGAGGCCGAACTGCTTGAGTTCAAATCCCACTGTGTGACCTTAGATAAGTCCCTTAGATAAGTCATGCACTTCTATGGTTGGCTTACAATGGTCCCTCCAAAAATGTCCACATCCTAATCCCTGGAACTTGGAATATGTCATCTTCATGGCAAAAGAGACTTTGCAGATATGATTAAGCTAAGGGTCTCAAGAAGGGGAGATTATCTGACCGGGCCCAATGTAAGCACAAGGGTCCTTCCTAGAGGGAGGGAGAAGGGTCAGAGTCAAAGAAGAAGATATGGTGATGGAAGCAGAGGTTAGGGGCCAGGACAGAGAACAATTTGAAGATTCTACACTTCTGGCTTTGGAGATAGAAGGAGCCATGAGTTAAGAAATCTGGTTTTCTCTAGAAACTGGACAATGAATGATTCCCCTAGAGTTTCCATAAGGAACACAGCCCTGACCACACTCTCAATTCAGGACTTTTCAGAACTGTAAGATAACAAATCTGTGTTGTTGTGAGCCACCGAATTTTGCCCATTTGTTACAACAATCAAGGAAACTTATACAGCCTCCCTCAGCTTCATTTCCCCCTCTGCAAATGGCAGTGATAACAGTCTCCTCTTCATAGGGTTGTTGTGAGTATTAAAAGAATTTATAGGTGGGTGCAGGGTAACATGCCTGTAATCCCAGCTACATAGGAGGCTGAAGCAGGAGGATCAAAAGTTTTGAGGCTAGCCTCAGCAATTTAGCAAGACACCCTCAAAATAAAAAAAAATTAAAAAGGTAGAGTACCCCAGATTAAATCTCTAGTACCCAGGGGGAAAAAAGGAGTTTATAGCACTAGGAGGTTTGGGGTATGTCTTACTGATAGAGAGCTTGCCTAGCATGCTCTAGGCCCTGGGTTTGATCCCTAGTACTGAAAAAATAAAAAATAAAGAAAGAAAAGGATTTTATAGCAGTAAATGCTTTGAACTGTGCATGGGACATAGTATCTGCCATCCCCTCCTCCTACATCTGGGCTTAACAGGCAGGGCTAGGGCACATGATTCAGGGCCAAGCGTGCAGCACATGGAAGAGACTTGGGTTGCACGAAAGTCCCCTAAGGGTCCTAGGGCCTACTAAAACCTTGGGAGGTGCCTCCTATGGCCATTTGTGTTTTTGTTTGTTTGTTTGTTTGCTTGCTTGTTTTCTTGGGTACCAGGGGTTGAATTCAGGGGCACTCGACCACTGAGCCACATCCCCAGCCCTATTGTGTATTTTATTTAGAGACAGGGTCTCACTGAGTTACTTAGTGCCTTGCTTTTGCTGAGGCTGGCTTTGAACTCGTGATCCTCCTGCCTCAGTCTCCTGAGCCAATGGGATTACAGGCATGAGCCACCACACCCAGCTTATGGCCACTCTTAAAACATGAGGCAAGAATAAATTCTTCTGCCTTTGGGTTCCAGGAAGCTGGGCCTGTGAATGGAAACCTACCCAGAGTGTAAGCTCCCTGAGGGTTGGATCTTCCTATTGAGAAGGTCCTAAGGTGCAAAGGGAGGAATCAGAGAGGGCCCTGTCTGTGCTCCATGAACCCCCAGTCTTGTAGTAGGAGGAGACAAATTTATGCAAAACAAAGCAGAGTGGAACAGATCAAGGGCTGGGGGTCCTTGGTACACACAGAGGCCCTTCCACACAGGAGTGAAGGAGCCTCTGGGAGAAAGTGGCCCCAGACCTGGGCTTTCAAGGCTGGATGGAGGGTCCCAAGTGAGCAAAGGCCTGGTGATGGTAAGGAGTCCAGCTTGCTTAGTTCTCTTAGCCACTCACCTCGATTGGTGACAATGAAGATCACATACTCATTGAAGGCTTCAGGGCGTGTCAGGGCCATCTCAGAACAGATCTCCTCTACCACATCCAGGGCCACCTAGGGTGGGGCAGGAACAGTGAGAGTGTGCTAGCTGGGCCTGACCTCTGTCCTCCCAGCTCCACCCAGGCCCCAGAAGCTAAGCAGAGTTCCTTGTTTCCATGCACAGAGGTGCAGCTTCCTTGAGGTCTCTGAGGAACATCATCATGCAGGAAATGAATTCAGTTTTTGGAGTCTGAGACTTAAACGTTCAATTTCTTCCTTTGTCCCTTATTTACAGTATGACCCTGAGCTGGAGGTTCAGTTTGTTCTGAGAAATACAGTCATTCCTTAAAGTTTACAGGGATGGGTTCCAGGACTCCAACAGACACTACAATCCAACGATGCTCAAGTTTCTTCTATATTGGGCACAGTATTTACATATACCCTATTCATATCCTTTTGTATATTTTAAATCAATTCTAGATTACTTATAATACCCAAAAGGATGCAAATAAATATATAAATAGTTGTTATATTATCTAGGGAATAAGGACATGAAAAAAATCTGCACATATTCATTACAGATGTAACTTTTTTTTTCCCAAATATTTCCAATCCTCAGTTGGTTGAATTTGGGGATGTGGCTATGAAGGCTTTAAGTCCTGCCTTGTGGGGCTGTGGGAGAGCCTGTGAGGGACTCAGCATCCTTGGGGGCTCACTCCACTACCCCCAGAGACTAGGGTGTCCCTGACCTTCTAGCACCTGCTTAACATGGCCTCACTTACAGTGCACGTTTTGATTTTGAGATGCCGTTCAAGCCCTCCGGGAAGAAGAAAAAGCTGTCTCTTGGAACTGCGGCCTGCCTGGTGAGGGGTGGTAAGCAGAAGGATAAGAGGGTAGGCTCTGGGATCTGGGATGGTGCTTGTTCACTGCCATGGGAGTCCACAAGACAGGAGGTCTGGGCATGAACGTATAGAAAGCCTTATGCACCTGGATCTAACAGGGCCCATCTGTGTACCCTGGAACAGTACATTTGCACCCAACAGAAGAGACTCTGGGCTGGGCTCCTGTGTCCTGTTCATCACTGCCTCCCCCATCCTTTGCCCCTACCCCAGGCTCACCAACATGGCCCGAAGCTCCATGTTGCTGGGGAGCTCCAGACGGCCCCCAAAACACAAGGTTTTCTTCAGATTCTGCTCACAGGCTTTGGCAATGCCTGCAGAGGAAGGGAGTCAAGGTTTGCCCAAGGTCGGCAGTAGGAGAAAGGGGCTCCTCTAGTCATCAGCTTTGAACTGGTTGTAGTTTTGTTTTATTTTATTTTATTTTATATTTTATTTTTCTGCTCTGTACCAAGAGCACATTACCACTGACCTCTGTCCTCACCCTCTTTTTTCTTTTCTTTTTTTCTTTTTTTTTTTTTTTTTTTGAGACAGGGTCTTGTTAAAGCTGACCTCAAACTTGTGATCCTCTCATCTTAGCTTCCAGGTCAGGGGGATTATAAGTATGCACCACTGTGCTGGGCCCACTGTGTTCTTTCTATAACTATGTGGCAGGCATTTATACCTCCGTTTGACAGTTGAGGAAACTGAGCTCGGCAAGAAACAGTGACTTGCCCAAGGTCAAGAGCTAGAGTTTAGGAACTATATTTGAATTCACATCCCATGTGATTATGGCCTTTTGTCTTGCCCTCTGACTATCTATAAGTCTAGAAATAGCTGTGACCCTGAGCTGTTTCCTGGGGAGCTCACCCCCAAGAGGCTCTGTGGTACTCTGATCCTGCCAGCAGGGACCCCCATGCCAATCACCATGTCTTATCCAGGCATCCCAGTGCAGAAGACCCCAGCATCATCACTCCATGTCTCTAGGTTAAGCAGTGTCCTCACCTTACTCTGAGAAGAGTTCTAGCACATTCTGCTGTCTTCTCCTATCTGGCAGCCCTTCCCTGGGGAGCTAGGTCTATTTATCTCTGGGTCAGGGAATATTTGTTAATTGAATCAAACAGAAAGATTCAGGGAGAGAGGGAGGGTGAGGAGCCCTATCTCCACCATGGCTGCCATCAGTAGGCAATGGCCTCTTTCTTAGGGCCCCTGGGGTTGCTATGGAAGCAAGGTCAGGAAGAGGCTACTTCTCTATACTGCAAGGGGCTAAGGTCAAGACTCTGCCATCAACTTTGGGCCCAGCAGCTGGAGAAGCAGGACATTACCTGAGTACTCTGCTTCTTGCCTGCCTCCTTCTCTGCATCTCCCATGCCACACATTCCCATCTTTGTTCCTGCTACTCAGTCCACCTGGAAGTTCCTTCCACCTGCTCATTACCCAAGGTAATACCTCCTGGAAAATTTCCCTGATCATTTTCATCACGAAGTCATATGACCCATCTCCAAACCACAGGTTTGGAGACCTCCCCCAAATGTTTGGGGAGTAAATTAATATTAGTTAACATTCCTGGGTACATGGAAAGGGTCAGACCCTCTGGGTTTCCCCTTTCACAGGCTGCTTGCCCTGTCCCCCATGTGAGAGATGTGCACCCCCGGTCTCCATTCACTGGCTCCTTACCCTGGAAAGGCAGGCCTGGGGTCCTGCTCACATGTTGGAGGAAATGATGGAGGTGTGGGTAGAGGACATCAGAGCAGCTGTGGTAGGCAGCCACAATGTACAGCAGCCTCCAGCCTCGCTGGCAGCTGTCCCTGTAAGGACACACATGTGGGGTCACACCATGGGTGGCCATGGTACTAATGTGTGTGCCAGGAGTTTCCTGGATTGAGCCAAAGACTTCCAGCTCTCAGGAAGGACCTGTACTCTGAGGATACACCCCCCACCCTGCCCAGCGAAAGCAGGCAGGGGGTCCCCAAGGCTGTGCAGAAAGCATATTTTTCCTGGGAAGTCAGGAGGGTGTAGGGGAGGAAGGAAATGAGGTCCTGGATGGCTTCTCCTGGAAGGGGAGGATTCTGGGCACAGGGAACCTTCTAGGGCTGTGCAGAACCCCAGCAGGGTTCAGAGTAAGTAAGGCCTAGGGAAAGGCAGGTGTGTCCAAGGGTCATTAAAAGCAGCACACATATTGGGCACTTATGTGCAGTGTCCCTGCATGAGTGAAAAGTAGTGATTCATTTTCATACTGTCCTGGTGTAGTGGTTTCAACTGTGGGGATTTCTGATGCCTGGGGACAGCACTTGGACTTCCTTTGGGAAACCACCCACTCCTCTCTAGAAACCTGTGGTTTGGAGATGGGTGTGAGAGTCAGGTCTGGCAGTCAGAGCACTACAATCTCCCCTCCCACCCTCGCCACAATGATTAGCTTTGGATGGGCTTATGACCCAGGACCAGCCAATGAGAGTTCAGTCTCCCTTCGGCTTTGGTGATTGGTTTTGGGACAGGCATGTGACTCAGGCATAGGTTATCAGCACTCTGTATTCTCTAATCATTGTGGTTGTTTGAGAGATAAACTTGTGATGTACTTGGGCCAATAAATCTGTGTTTGGGAATTTTTGCAGCAAATATTGAGTTAGTCTTGCTTTCCCTGGGATTGGTGAGCTGGGGAAATGTCTCCCTAGAGCTACTATGTTGCTGAGGCTGCTTCGGAATGACACCACCACAGAGGAAAGCAGGGTCAGGAGACAGAGAAAGCCTTCTTTCTAATGATACCTGGATCTACTCCTGAAGCCATATACTTACTGACTTTTCAATTGTCTTAAACCATAAGTTCCCTCTTTTGACTGAACCAGTTTTAGGTGGGTCTCTGTCAGTTGCATTCAAGAATCTGGAGTTGTATATTACATATGAAGAAACTGAATTTCAGAAAGCAGAAATAGGAATCCCAAACAGTAATTCTAAAAACATATGAGCCAGGAAAAAGGTGAAGAAAGAGAATCTAGAGTGAGGGTAGGGGACAGGCCCATGGAGGCCGGAGGTTGAGCTGGTACTCCCAGGAACATGGACACAATGTGAGGATGAGGGGGTAAAGGCCCAGGCGACTCACTGCTTAGAGCTGGTGTTGTCTGTGATCTGCTTCACAATTTGGCAGTAACACTCATCCCGCATGACCTCATGGTCCTCACAAAGCTGAAAAAGACGGGGCTGGAGTTGTGGCTCAGCCATAGAGCGCTTGCCTAGCATGTGTGAGGCACTGGGTTCCATTCTCGGCACCACATATAAATAAATGAATAAAATAAAGGTCTATCAACATCTAAAAATACATAGAAAAAAAAAGCTGAAAGAGCAGACTAGGTCACAGGTCAAAGATATTATATACCAGTTACATAAAAACAAGGTGGGCACTTGGAAAGAGTCCTGGTGTCCCTTTTCCAGCTCCCTCCCCACCAGCAGGCTGCATTCCTCTTTGGGCTAAGGGAGAAGCTTCCCATTCCAATGTCCTACAACTCAGGTTGATAGATGCAGAAACTATCAAAGCAGAAAGGGAGCATGGGGCAAAGTTGTCTGTACTGACCTTCAGGAGGGTGCAGAGCACGTCCAGTTCACTCTGGCCCTTCAGTGGGGCATCCCCCATGAACCTCATCACAGCTGTTGGGAAGACCTACACTGCTCAGGCTCAGCAAGATCCCCAGCTGCCTATCCCCAGGGGGCCCCAGAGTTGAGTCCCTCCCTGCGTGGCTGTGGCCACAGACCTCTGGGGGCTTCCATTTTCTTCAAGGTATCCCATGTCTGAGTAGGGGAGGGGGAAAATCTGAGGACCAGAGAGGAATGGTGACAGGCAGGGATCACACAGTGCTACATCCCACCAAGTGGTGGCTGCAGTCCCACCCTCACACCTAGGAACATGTCGGTGGCCATCTTGTTGAGGCTGGTATCACTGAGTTCGATGAGGGATTCCTGGAGCGGGGTCTGTGAGGCGAGGGAAGGACCAGGTCACCCTGGAAGGGTACCTCAGAAGAGAGTCATATTATACTTCCAGGCCATATGATGACTGGAGGGTCCAGATTACAAAAGGTGAGCTAGGTCTGACACTGGGGACAGACGCTGCCCCTGGGGGGAGTCCTGGAGGGTTTTAGAGCTGGAGGGTCTCGCTTTGGACAAACTGTTTGTCCTGGGGCTGGGGAGGGGGCCTCTCACACCACCATTTTACAGATGGAGAAACTGGACACCTTAGTGAAGCAGAGCATGTCCTCCAAGGTTCTGGACTCCCGGCCCTCCTTGGATTTCAGCCTGAGGCCATCCCTGTAACAGGAGGTGGGCACTACTGACCAGCCCTGCCTCCCAGTCTTTGGCTATATTCTTTTCCCAAGGTTGGGCCTCAAACCTTGGTGGCAGCCTTTCAACCAGAACTGGAGCTGCCTCCCAGCCTGACGGCCAGTAGTCGCTGCAAGAAGCCCACCTTTGTGTAAGGAGAAGGTGTGGGACCATCACTCACTGAGGTTGCCTTCGAGGGTCTCGGAAATACTTCTGGGCAAATTCGAGCATTGTATACGGTGGCAGCGCCAGGGTGTCTTCTCCACGGTCAGCAGAAGGGCTGGCCCTGACTGAGGGACCCTGCATGAGAGGGGAGAAAGAAAGAAGAGAGGGAGAGAGAGAGAAAGAGAGAGAGAGAGAGAGACAGGCGCGCAAGAGCAGGCCCGAGCTAGAATTAGCAAGGCCTGTCCGGCCACTCCCCACTTGTCCTCCTGTCAAAGCCCATTCAAGGCAACGCCTGGATGATAGAACCCAGACTGTCTCATCTACCCACGCATCTGTCCCCACTCCACCCCCATGCAGTCGACCTCCCTCTCCTTTGCCACACCCACCTCGCGCCTGAACTGACCCCGCCTTCGGCCCACTAGGCCACGCCCCCATGAACTAGCCTAGTTAGCATTGGCTGACCCTGCCCCTCGCTCCTCGATTAGACCTGACTCCACCCCTTCCTAATTCCACTCGGTAGCTGGACCCAGTCCCACTCACCTGGACCCACCCCATCTCAGGCTGACTTCACTTACTGGCCAGCCCAGACTGGTCCCCGTTCTCTTGCTCTGATTGCATTCAACTGACCCCCTCTCCTGACTACTCCATTTGGTCACAATTCCAAGCATCTCTGGTCATATTCCTGGCTCACCCACATCTTTCCCGCCCTACTCCAGGACTGGCCACGCCCTTAGCTAACCTTACTAGCATTCACCACCGCTTACACCGGCTGTCTCCACCCGCTGCCAGTCTCACCTCTCTCCTGCGGCCCACCTCCTGAGCGGCGGCTGTAGAGGCTACAGCTGCCGCCACTGCGGCGGCCCGGCTCCTGCCAGGCTCTGCTGGTAGCTGCAGGAAATCAGGGGCTGCGGCAGGCTGCACCAACTCGGAAGGGAAGCGACCCACGCGCCCATGGATCGTCCCAAACCGCCAGCCTAGGGGTTATGTAAAGGGTCAGAGCCAAACTGAAAGGCCTCGGGATGTCTCGGGATGAGGGACCCCTTTGGGGATACTAGGGATCCTTGCCCCTCCCTAGAGCTCTGTGGGGGAGGCCAAGCTATCGAGCCCCCACCCCGTTTTTTCTTTTTCTTGTTTTTGGTGCTGGGGATGAAACCCAGGGCAAGTTAGGCAAGTGCTCTATCACTGAGCCACACCCCGAGCCCTTACTGAACCCATTTGACATGGGAGGAAACAGGAAGGAATTCCTTCAGGGCCACAGGACTACGATGAGAGGTGGAGCAAAAGGGCAAAGTGGAGATTATGGATTCTCAGGGCATGTGAAGACACAAAGAGAGTCTGGCCACAAATATGGAAACACTACTACCCATTTGGTGGTCATCTATTTAGGCAGAGGGCTGGGCTATATGGCTGCCAGCAGGTCCTGCCAGGCCATGGCAGAGACCTTTGAAGACTTGGCCAGGCCAGACTGCTTGGGGGTACCAATAAACCCTCATCCAGCTGAATGTGGTGATGATTTCTTATCCCAGTGACTCAGGAGGCTGAGGCAGGAGGATCACAAGTTCAAGGCTTGCCTCAGCAACTTAGTGAGACCCTGTCTCAAAATAAAAAATAAGTCCTGGGAACATAGCTTAGTGTTAGAGCACCCCTGGATTCAATCCCCAGTACTAAGGAAGAAAGAAAGAGAAAGAAAAAGAAAGAAGGAAAGCAAGCAAGCAAGCAAAGCCTTCATTGTACACCATCGTATGAATATATGGAACTAACATGAGCCCTGTTTAGGGTTTCCAGGTTTTGGGGCACCCCTGGGGGTACCCACCAAAGTCAGGGCCTCTATGCCGCAGCTCCTCCAGGTATACCACTTTCTTGCGGACCACACAGCCAGAACTGTAGCCTGTAGGTCAGGTTTGTATCAGCACCCACCAGGGAGGCCTAGCCTCCCCTTCTACCTTCCCCACCCCCATGACCCTGACCTGCTCTAGGTGGCTCCAGGGGCTGCAGGTGGATAATGTCACCCTTGTGGAAGGCCAGCAGTGCTGGATCCTCAGGCAGGAAGTTCCTCACAGCAACGACATAGTCAGAGTCCTGGGATGGCCAGGGGCTGCGTAAGGGGCTGCAGTCCCTCCCCGCTCCTCCCAGAGGTCTAAGGGCTCCTCCCATCTCCCCAACATATCAGGGAAGAGAGCCTTCTCTAGATGAGAAGAGGGAAGGTCATTCCAGGTGGAAGGAAGAGCCTCAAGAGGTGTTGAAAGCCTGAGTCTGATGAACACCCATCCACCTGTCTACTCAATCCCTCAACCAGACCTTCCCACTGAAGCCTTACCCAGCCAGGTGCTGGGCTTGGGGGCTGCCCAGTCACAGGTGGGGAGATGGACAGGGACTGGGCCTGGGGGAGAGCCTTATTCTTGGGCCCTCAGCCCTAGGCAGTATCTGTGGGAGGATCCTGACCTTCTTCAGCTCCAGAATGAAGTCATCCACCAGGGTCTTGACCTGGTGAGCTCGGGCTGAAAAGAGGATGACCTTCTCACTAGCTAGGTTAAATTCCAGCATGTTCTGTGAGGGCATGGTCACAAAGAGGATATCTGCAAAACTGGAGAATGGGAAGGTGGCATGAGGGCAGGATCCCAAGGCCAGATGGATGCTCTCCCCAAACCTCTTATAGTCCTTGTGTTCCTGCCCTGCCACATTTCTGTAGCCTCACTCCACCTTAGCCTCCTGGGATACAAGGGACTTCTTGCCTCCTGTCTCTGACTCTCATCAGTGGATTCTGCTCATCTCCTACCACCTTTTGGACCAATGCTCTGGCACCCTCCTTTGTCCCTTAGTCCAACTTCCCAGATTTTGCCCACACAAATCTTTTTCACCCACTGACCAAATTATTCCCATCTTTTAAAGCAGGGAGCTTTAACCCAACCAGTGATCAAGACTGTTTCCTGATCTCATGTTAGGATAAGTGAGACTCTAGCAGGAGAGGGAGTCTGAGCCCTCAGCTAGGTCTCAGGGCTGGAGCACCATTTCCTTTTTCGGCTGCCTCAAGACTTGGTGGCTTGCAACACCATTTGCCCCACTGGAGTGAGCCCTGGAGTGGAGACAGGGCTGCTGTGTGGCCCAGAGGCAGAATAGGGAAATGGGCTCCTAGCTCAACCATTTCCTGCCCACCTGAACTGAGACAGGTAACTTGTATCTCTGAGCCTCAGTTTCCCCATCTCTTAAATGGGCATGACACAGAGCCTGGCACATCATAGGTACTTGGAAAGCAGCTCTGGATCAAATGAAGAAATGATAATGCCAGCCTGGGCCCCAGTTTCCAGATGGCCCCACACCTCCTTGTCAGTCACCTGTATGTACGCAGGACCCGCAGCTGCCCACTGGCCTCCCGGCTGCCCTTGACCATCCGCAGGAGTTTGATGCCTGTGTGGGACACGGCTAGGATCTGCACACCAGTGCCCACACTGCCCTGGGTTAAGGATGAGGGGCATATGAGGGTCTTTTAGCCTCTGTCCTTAATTCTCTGGGCAGGAAAGGAGGGGGCAGACAGGGGCTCGCACCGTGGCGGGGAAGAGACGGGAGAAGTAGACCTCCCAGCTGTCTCGGGCAGTGCTGATCACCGCCCGCTTCACACTCTCCGTTACCAGAGGCCGCTGTGTGTCGAGGTGGTTCTGGGCTAAGGGAGGCCAGGTCTGATCAGGACCCCCTTTCCCCTTCCCTTGCCAGCCCACACCTGGGAGGTCAGGGAGGGAGACGGGATACCCGACAAGAAGATAACTGGCCAGTATCTAGAATAAGAAACTGGAATCCAGAAATGGACACAATGTTTCAGATATTGCCAACCCTGAACATGCAGCCTGGCCATGTAAGAGACCAAAGCAAAGCAAGGAGGGGAGTGTCTGGAGGCAAATGGGGCTGGACTTGTTAGCCTTGGCCTCCCTCTGAGAAAGGGCTGGCTGTGGCTCTGGCTGGCAGCCCATCAACAATTTCCCCCACCCCCTGCAATACCAAACAGGGCCTTCATTCTGAGCCGCTCATCCTCACTGATGCGCAGGCAGGCCTCAGAGAATGTGTCATGCAGGATCTATGGGAAGAAGCCATGGTAAAGGTGATACATGGGACTTCCCCAGCAGGCTGGACTGTTCTAGGTGCATGGGAATGGAAGATTCCCATTTTGTAGTGGGGGGGGTCATCTATAAGCTGGACCATCTTCATAAAGCAGATCCCAATACAGGGACCCTCTCCTCTTTCCTCATCTTTGCAATCTATGCTGGTCTTCCCAGGCCTCAGTTTCCTTATGTATCTCGGGTTGGGGGGGACTTGGATTTGCCCTCTGAGTCCTGCCTCAGCCACACTGACCTTGTCCATGGGAGTGGGAGACTGTGTAGAACAGTTTCCCAACCTCAAGGACCCCAAATCCCAGAGTGCAAGCTGCTAGTGTATGTGCCCATTACCCTGCTGAGTACACTGAGACAGAGGGGAAGAGAGAACGTCACCTGGCGGAACAGGAGGTCTAGCTGCACAGGATGGTCGTAGCTGTCCTTGGGGTAAAACACCTATGGGAGCAAGGCTTCAGTGGATAGCTTCAGACTGTTCCCTCCCTATATTTGCACATGGCCCCTCTCCCTAACCACTCTACACCCCTTAGCCTGCCTTAGCCCAGAACCACCTGGACTCTCCACCAGCCCCACCCCTGGCTCCAACTCTGCCCCTAGCCCTGCCCATCCAGTTCTCCTGGGTCAACTCCCCAACTCCCTGCACTCCCTCCCACTCAGCCCTTGCCCTGGCTTAAGCCGGGCAAACCTCTTTGCGCAGGAAAATCCGCCAGGGCGCATCGTGGTAGCCGTAGAAGTTGGGGTTGCTTAGGCAGTGCAGCCGAGTTTGCACCGGTTCTTCTGGAGGCTCCAGGGATCTTGAAGGCTGTGCTGGAGAGCACAGGGAAGCAGGGGAGGCATAGGAGGCACCTCTCAGGAGAGTCGAGAAAGGGGCCAGGGCAGGTCGGTAGACACAACTGCTCAAGTGTGCACACTTTATAACCCAGCCCTTTATTCCACACATACAGAGAACATCCAGCAGCCTGTGCTAGGGGCTAACGATTTGTCCCAGTGAACAAGACGCACAGGGCCTTGCCCTTGACTTTAGTCTTATGGCAGGTTTGGGTGGAACAGAAAGAACAAAGCTCTTACTGCTAAAAGCTGGGTGGAAGTAGAGCAGAGTGATTTAGGAAAGTCTGGGGAGCTGATTTTTGAGGGTCTTTCAGTCCAGGTGGTCTAGGCAGAGCTGAGGACATTTGAGCTGAGACCTGAATGACAAGAAGGTACCAGACATGCAAAGATCACAGGGAAGAGCTTTCTAGATGGAGGGAAGAGTGAGTGTAAAAGCCTGAGGTAAGAAGGGGCTTGGTGTTTTCAGGAACAGAATGTGTAGAGGCAGGGGTGGGAGGAGATGAGGCCGAGGAGGTGGGCAGACAGATCATCCAGCAGGGTCTCAAAGGGCACAGTGAAGAGTTGAGAGTTCAATATAGGAGCCATTTGGAAGTTTTTGTTGTTTGTTTGTGGGGTTTTGTTTTGTTTTGTTTTGTTTTGCAGTACTAGGGATTGAACCCACTCTTGTGCATGCTAGGCAAGTGCTCTATCACTGAGACACACTCCCAAATCCATTGGAGGATTTTTATAAAATCAGGGACACAATGTGAGTTGATTTGTAATTTTTTTAAGATCACAGTGGCTGCTATGAGACATGGCTGGTAAAGATTAGGGTTCCAGTTTTGGTGCCAGGAGGCCTGCATTGATACCCTGATCTAATACTTTTTTGAACTGTGTGACCTTGGCAAATCATTTAAATTCTTTTTGCCTCCATTTCCCCATCTGTCACATGGAGGAACAAATGGTACTGCCTTGATGGGTTTTAGTAGGATTAAATGAGACCAGGATGGGCCTGTCCTGAAGTCAGAGTGACTTAAGAGTGGGTAGTATTATTACATACATGTCCACACAGTATGTACACATGGGCTCAGGGACATAGACATGCCACCAACATACAGGCTGAGACTCACCTGTGCTCACAGAACCACTCACACACTTGGATACCCCACCTGCTTGCCCCTCCCTCCCTCCTGGCCATCTCACCTGGAGTGGGCCCCATGGATGGCCTCGGTGCACTGGTCACTGGCTTCACCAGGGCCACCATCTCTCTGGACACCTGTTCCACCCCAAAGAGAGTGCTCAGGGAGCAACAAGCAGGCCACATGGAAGGGGCAGAGGTAGGGCCATGGCTTATAGGAGGAGCTGGTTTCTGAGGTTCCCCTGGAGGACCCTCTTTGTCTCTGTCCCTGCTGGGCTCAGCCCCACCCTGTCTCTAACCTGGGTGCCAGGTGCTGTCCCTAGATGAGTCATCTGGCTCTTCAGGAGCATCAGGGCCTCCTCATGGGGGTCTGGCTGCTTCACAAACACCCTTCCATCCTTCCTGCTAGGAAGAGGTGAACCAAGGAGGAGTAGACACTGAATCTCCCCTCTCCCCACCAAATTCTTACAATTTGGTGGAGGGGTCTTCCTCCTCCACCAACCTCATCATTATGAATGAGAGCCCAGAGAGAAGCACAGACTGGTCTGAGATTGTACTGAGAACAGCAGTCTGGGCTTCCCTTTGCCCCAGGGGCTCATCTGGACACACTGGCATGAACAAACTCTATCCCTAGAGGGAGCTGGGTGGGGCACTGTTGAGGCCAGCAGGCAGGTGCACGGGAGGGTAGACACTCAGGCACAGTGACCAGGTCCTCTGGGTTGGGGGCAGTGCTGACCGTAGGGCCTCAGGACGGCCTCCCCGGGGCGGCTGCTGATACTGCCTGACAATGTTCCTGATCTGCTGCGTAGGCTGAGGGAAGTGTTCTGAGTTGAGCGTGGAGTACCGGACCAGGTCCTGGGAGGGTGAAGCTGTGGATTGAGGGGAAGGGTGGGGAAAAGGATGAACCCACAGGGGGCAGAATCACAACCCCAGTCCTTTCCTGGAAAGGCCCCCACACTGGGTGGGGTGGGATACTCACTGATTTCTAAAGAAGCCAGGTCCTGAGCTAAAATGGGGGCAGCCACAGGCTTGGTGGGGGGCCTTGGAGCCTTGGCTAGAGGGGCTGGGGCAGAGGACTTCGGAGTAGAGCGCAGGAGCACAGGTTTGGCTGGGGGACCAGTGCCTATGGACCTCGGCTGTGCCTCTGGTGCTAAGGGTTTCTGCAGAGAACAGGGCATGAGATGGACTGCTTAGGACACACCAGCCTGCTCTCAGGGACCCTGCCTCTGCCCAAGATTGGGCCTTGGGGCTCCTGGACTCAGAGAGGCACAATGGTGTCCTGGAGCAGCACAGCACTCCTCTTCACAGCTGGTGACTCTTAGTAGCCCTGTTACCTGGGTGGGCCAGGCTCACCTCCGGGGGTAAAGGTCTCAGGGCAGGACTAAGGGGCTGCTGCTGGAGTGCCATGGCCTGCAGGGTCATCTCCCGGGCCTGAGGAAAAGCAGCAGTGGTAACCAGGTGGGTCCATGGTCTGCCACCCACCCCCAGGGGTCTCTCACTCACTCACCAGTAACACGGCCTGCTTGTGGATGAAGGCTTGCTGCAGAGCCAGTGTGGAGGCATCCAGGCCTGGTACTGGAGGACCCGGGAGAGGGCACAGGTGGACATGGGCAAAGCAGGGGGGAAGAGATTCCTTACCAAGCACTACACCCTGTCCTCCCACTCCCACCTGTGGTGCCCAGCACATGAAGGTGCTTGTGGGCCAGTGAGTGGCCCCAGCCCTGCCCAACCCTGGAACTGCCCTGGGTGGAGACACTGACTTGGCTTTGGCTTTGGCTCTGGGGGTCTCCTGAGGGTGTCTTCAGCACTGCTACTGCTGCCTCCACCAGGCTGGCCTCCCCCTTTCATGCGGTAAGCAATGGCTGTTGGCTTCTCCAGGTCCTGGGGACAGCAGGTGGCTCGAGTGACTGCCTCAGTGCTGTACTCCTGAGGCTCCATGGCAACAGGCACCTGATACCAGCCATTTCCTTGGCCAAGTACCTGCATTATGCCTGGGTCTCTGCCAGTGCAGTCCCCAACCAGTCCTCCCCACAACCTTGTGAGCTCCCAACCATCTCGCCTTTGATAGAGGAATAAACTGAGGCTCAAAGAGGAGCTGAGCCCTGCTCAAGGCTGCACATCATCCAGGGACTGCCATGGTGTTCTGGAAGTCCCCAGGGAGAGGGGACCCAGGGATCAAGGTTATTCACTCCCACTGGGGGCTAGCTTCTGCCAGAGGTGGTCTTGTAATCCTACCTGCGGTTCCCTCCAGGGTCAACCTGGAGCATCTCCAGCAGTGAGGAAACCCTCATATTCGCCCCC